>JAQBSW010001309.1:0-112500 GCA_029291075.1 Eudiplozoon nipponicum | reverse complement strand
GAAAACGAACTAGTATTAGTGAACTGGGTACTACGAAACCTGTCATATTCTCCCATCGGTTGGCATATAGACGTCCTCACAGACCACAAAGCACAAGTGCATTAGCGATCATTAAATATTGCAATAAACGATTACATCGGGCGACTCAAGAGCTCAAGGAATACGATGTAACGATTCGTCGTCGAGGAGGTATCTCGAATACTGAAGCCGATGCTCTCAGCGGAATTGTTGTTGTTCGGATACCATCATTTATCAAGATCACTGAAGACCACGCAATCAATGCCAAATAGCAATATATAGCCTTGTAGCTAAATAGAAGAGCAAACCTGAGTACGAACTATATAGAGCATTGGTTCTCTAAAATGGACATATATTGAGCAAAGACAGACAAACAATACAACGGAGTCCCGAATTCCACATGAATAGGACTGATCGCACCTGGCATAAATGAGCGACCTTATTCACAAAGGAATGGGCAGCTTAATATTCATTTACAGCCCAAAAATAAATAGAAATGCTATGGTTTTGCGGCAGTGAAGCATCAGTCTATTGTACTGGAGTAACGCTGTGTAGTATTAGCAATGGAATGAAACACTGGCATTTCGCATTGCTGGGCGCCTGCGAAACATTTAAGTCGCGCTGGTTTTAACCTGGCATGGCAAAATATGCTAGAAACTACTGTGCAAATAGCTACATAGTATAAACAGCTACAGGCTTTGTTCCTGCGACCATGATCTATGGAATGTAGATTAGTACGTCAGACGAACCAGAAATCCGAGTGCCCCGTGGTTACTGTTCAAAATTCGATATTAAAGAGCGTCTACAAGTCAACTCATACCGAGCGTAGCAACCAGATACCTTCACGCACCCATTATCGTACGAGAAAATACCTTGTTTTCTTTTGCATAAAAAATAAATAATTGTGACAAGCAGTAATATGGCTTCTCACTCATCGGTAGAAGCGTTTATATGAATTTCAGCGGGAGAAACGAATATTCTAACCGGTGAACTAGCGAATACAAAAGTTCGCGCATAAGAAGCGGTATTTGTGAAAAATGTGGGAATCCGCATAAGGAAATCAAATCACATTGTCGAATTATATATATATGAACTTCTCGCCTTGTTTAGTAGGGAACTTAGGTCGGATTAGAAAGCGTTCTTTCATTCGTACGTGCTGTGTTCGGAGGGAGCATGGACAGAAACAACGAAAAAGCACATTAATTCAAGTGTCGGACACTCATTTGAGTGGGCGTCTTGAAGTATGCCGCAAAACGTCGGCTGTAAACAGGGTTCTATTCAGTTAAAGAAGCTTCAGCTCATGATCTGAAGACAAAACAGACCCGTTTTCCGGCTTGAGAAAATTTCATCTTATCAGAATTTCGAAGTCAGTAATAAGCAGGTTATTTTTTTGCGCACCCAATTATGTAATACCCAATATATCTGCACCCTCACACAATATTTGATTGCGCGGATGGTAGTAAAAATTCTTTAAATCAAGTTTCCGAGCTTGAAGTAAATACCAATCCCATTGTATTTAACCAGTCTTCGACGACAAACTGACTAGCGAGGATCAAACCGCATTTCATATGCTCAATATACTTGTATATTCGCAAATTATATGCGTCAACCTGAAATCCTAATCCAGTAGTTAACTTGAACTACTTTCAATATTTGGAAAAACATTAGGCTCAGTGATTCAATCAACATTTAGCATACTCATGGCACCTACAAGAGCGTTAGTGCTAGATTTAAAAATAGGAAAGTGAAAATGGCAAAATTGTTAATGGAGTCTGCAGTAGCTAGATTTTGCTTATCCACTCTACAAGACTCATCAGATAAAGCGACCCATTTTATCCTTCGTGACGGCCGATTCAGTAGATTCACTATTATTCGTATTATAGGTCGCCCATTCCTAGTGAAGATGGTTTGTATACAGAATTATATTCCTCTTAGTCTACCAGAGCTAACGAGCACTATCTGTTCAAGTACCCTAGGTCTAAGTTTCCTTCAGCAGCCCGAACTTTCCTTCTGTATCTATCGCACAGGCTCTCATCCTATCACCATCCTCTCAACACGAAGCGTTACTGCTTATTAAAGCCAAACTCGAAGCCTCACATAAAACGAAACTAGGCCGTATTCCATCATACCTGGTAAAGTTCATGCTACCATTGCCGGGCTAAAAAGTGACCGCCAGGTGTCGAGCAAATTCATACGGGTATGTCCCAGGCATACGGATTGTTGTGGCCACCTATATTAGTTGGGTCGTGCACGCGGATCCCCTCGGTGTTCATTATCAGGGTATCATCCAGACGAGAATTAATTAATCCTAATTCTGCTGTCAAATTGTTTATTTGTGCCGTCAATCTTTGAATCAACGTTTCCAACCCATCAGCAGCCATTTGCAAAGTCACTACACATATTATATATATATATATATATATATATATATATATATATATATATATATCATTTGCTCAGAAAAAGAGCCTCGATTTAGTAAAACTAATTTAAAAACATTAATTATTTTATGTTCACTTCAGCTCGAAGTGAGATAATTGGACGATAAAGCCTCCTAGACGAATGTGTAAACATGCAATAGTGAAGCTAACATTATATAAAGTCTAGACAATGCGAATTCAACGCTAACTCACTCTATACAATATATAAATACCGAGTCTGTAAAGAATACTAACGCATAGCTATTTTGTTAGTAACTGATACCAACATTATTGTACCGAAAATGTACATGGAACTAACACTATGGTTTCCGAGTCGGTACATGGTACTAACATAATGGATATCAATGTATGCTATAGTTCACCGAAATTGAGAATAATAACTATTTCTGAACACCTGTTACTCCAGTAAATCCATACACTCTGGTTTTGATCGATATCAGTTATCACATTTCGCGGTAAGCATGACATAATTAAATTCAATATATAACAGTTAAATACTGTTTGTTGCGAAGAGCTATGTATGAGGTGTTGCGAACCTAGTAACAAATTAGTTCGGTTGTGACCAGAAGGAAAAACCAAAGGCAGTATGAACGGAGAGTATAATCTCAGGCACATTCGTTTCGTACTTACTGGCGACTCACTTCAGCTCGAAGTCTACTTCGTCCTAATACGGGCGCTTCTGCAAGGAATTTCCTTTGAATTAATGCCAACCCTAGATAGGACCCTTTGTGCGTTCTTAGTCTCAAAGGTGGATGTCAAGCATAAATATTAGAATTAGGTGTGTGCGTGTATGCGTGTATGCGTGTATAACCTACACACGTATTGCGTCGTTAATATCAATCTTTAAAAGGTAATTAATATACTCCTCACAATATGAAATGACGTGATGAAGGATAAATGCTGATGTGTGGCTTTTCTGTCTACCCACTGTAGACAAAAAATCATTTACTAAGAATCCTATTTTGTGAATCAATTACAAATGAACATAAAACACTTCTCTATATAAGATCATATTTCATTCGTCTATTAGAATAAATTTTCTCCGATTACAAACTAAATATTTTACAATTATTATCAGTAACTGTGGTAGAAGCCATCAGTATTTACTCACCTCTTCACAAGCAACACACTGACATCTGAAATAGTACTGGCTGAGCAGCTTGGATTGTCGCATCTTCCTATCAGACGTAGCAGCTGGATAACAATAACAGTCATAAATGATTTCGCCTTCTAGAATACGCTTCACTGAATAGAGACAGTCATTGCAATTTGCTACCGAAATCCGAGTAACACCTGTGCTACACGAATGATTAAGTAAGGAAAGAGTCGAGAACAGACCGGAAGCAATTGGCACAACATTGCAGCTATTAATATCCAAACCTGGAGCTTTGCAATTCTTACTGTTCGGCTGTAGGCAGAACTCATCTTGATTAGACAAAGGAAAATACTCATCACTAATGTCGTGTGCGTTTGTGGGTAGGCTTTGCAACTGATAAAGTACCAGCGCAGCAATCCATGAAGCTGGAAGAGCACTACCATCATCATGCTCTATTTCTAATGGATGGCAACATTCTCTATTCTTAGACCAATCAATTGGGTAGCCACCCAGCTAAAGCGAATGAAGCGATAAAAATAAGCATAATTTGTCCAACTGAATAAAAATAAAAATATTCACAAAAATAGTAAATGCAACATTACATATTAATCAATCTTGTATTTTTTAATTTTCCCATCCAAAAGATCGTTAGACCACATATTCATAATTTTTACTCATTCTGAATTCCACAACATAGTAATCTATTACCCTGCTACTCTACGCCACGTTTCTGTCCCAATTTAGCTCATTTTTGGACACCATTTCCCTTTGATAGATGTACTACCACAAATTAATTTTATGAAAATGTCTCAAAAGCGAGTCGCGCACATTTTAATTATTTAGTTGAGCATTCAATACATTTGGTACCAAGCACAAGCACTTTATGTCTATTTTGGACTCTTAGCCACTACGGCTGCTTCAATGCTTCGACGAGATGCAAGAGAACCTCTGACGAACACGAGATGGTGGGTTTGACTGGAGTAACGTACCTGTCAAAGGGTAATGCGTTCATACTAAGGTGAGCTTTGGCGGGATGGAAAGTTGACGTAGAATCAAACGGAAACATCTCACGCTATCTTGAAAATCCTTGAATGTTCTAGTGTTAATAAAAATATTTACCACATGTAAGGACTTGAAAAAACATCATTCCCATTTGTAACGGATGCATAGCATAAAAGCTACCGTTATTTACACGTGATGACGCGTTTCGTACTTCCGTGGTCATTATTACGGTACAACGGCAAACTAACTCATGAACGTTAATTCACGATATTATATAATATACTAAAATACGAAAAAGTGGTATTCAGCCTTAGTAGTCTCAGATATATAGTAATTAATTGAAATTCCAATTTCACATTATCTGCTTTCCCGACTATAGCCATTTTGCATCCTGCGCGAAATTCATAGCTTATTCAATGGGAATAACATCAAGTAAACGGACTTAATCTTCATATTAATTTTGCGCGTGTGTCTGTCTCTAGAATAATGCAATTCAACGTAAGCATGTTCAGGCCAAACTACGTCAAGCACAGATTCCAAGTTTTTAATTTAATACCATTAAGAAAATGTTCAAATTAACAGCCTCGTCATTGGAATTGATAATTAGAAGCTTTAAATTCATATGTTAAGTAGCATTTTCTTATGGAATATAAGATAGACTACAAAAGCCGCCCGTACATTATATCACGCTTTTCAAAGAATCAATAAATGCAGATTTGGCACACCTAACAGCGTTTATCCGATGCATTGTTCGTAGAATTAGTTTCCCGATTGTACTTGACTATGAGAATTTGATTCCTTGTTTCACTACGTAAACACCAATCAAATTAAACCGTCTGTTTGTCCTATTCTGCTTAATCCAGCATATAGTTTTGTTGGGAAGATGTTCTGGCTCCAAGTATTGTGCATCGAATAACTGCAGAAAACGCGTTAATAATATTACATATATGGTATGCTCTGAGATTGGAAGACTATCTTGGTTCTGCTCACACTAACCTGTTACTTTTAATAGGCATGCTTATAAAGAACCGTAGACTGTTGAAAAGCTAAGTATAACATTTTTTTAGATAGATTGTACAAAATTTTCACGTTTTGAACTCATTGCAAAAATTCTTAGACCTCCGTTTTTAACAGAAACATAAATGCGCCAGGCAATCTGAAGGCCAATCTAGATTTACGAACTAAAGTAATTGATTTCGGAGGCGCCGTTGTAGCTGCCAGATTGTCAAGGTCAAAGTAATTTTTAAATCGGTTTTAAGAAAATTCATGTAAAAATCCTGGCTAAGAACCGGTACAAACAGTTATTTCATAACTAAATTGAATATATGAATGAAAACGAATGAATAGCACAAAGATTATGTATAAAAGCTTAGCACCTGTTAAATTTAAATATTTACTAAAAACTCCATCATTAAACGATTTCTACTGACCGTGAGACAATGCGTAAGAAACAAAGCAGCAACTGTTCTCTGCCACAGATCGCATACGCTCCTGCGGGACGTGTTCGATTCTAGCCAACAGGTAATCGCAAAATCGTGAGTATCATAGATAGTACACGGCGGATGCAGCATGCGTCGATTATTAAATGCTTGTGGTAGCAACAAACCATTTGAAAGTCTACTGGCCATCTGATTGAAATAATATAAAATTCTCTCGATATAAGAAAGTAAATTATATATATATATATATATATATATATATATATATATATATATATATGTGTGTGTGTGTGTGTGTGTGTGTGTTTGCAGATGTTTGTGTGCAGATATACCTGATATTATGAGCTACAAATAACATTAGAATCTAAGTCACAAACAAATAGAAACATTTTAAAAATCGCGTTTGCGAACCTGATTTAAACGTAATCAACACCCGCACAATCAATAATCGGTTAAATAGAAAAAATATTAATAAAATATGAATAAGTTTCCAGTGCGCGACTAGAAACACATTAGTATGTATAAATTATAATAAAACTGAAAATTGAATACAGCATCCGGAAATTGGCGGATTTCGCTTGACTGAAAATAATGTTCGAAGGTTCGAACGAATTCATTATGGTCAATATCCATGAGTACCCATTATGAGCAAAATCAAATTAGAAGATTAATTGCATTTTTTAAATTTTACGCATTGTTCAAATCATTCTATTAGGCTAGTTTAGTTCTAATGAGTTAAAAATCGTTAGAAACCAAATTTCTTTCGGTCTTGACTCAAAATCTCGAGAAGTTGGTTCAATCATGTCTAATGCCACAACAGCCGTGCATCGAAAACATTTATCGTTTGATGGTAACTTAAGACTTCCTTGAAGGAGGATCTAAGCGAGTAATGCTGATGATAACTAGTAAAAAGCGTTTGTCTACTAGACTGTTTACGACCTAACTGGGCACGCCTAAGTAATATTCACACTTATTTCAGCCGTACAGTGAACCCTCAAACATTTGGGTTAGAGTCACACAGCCTGTTCAAAACAAGGCATTAGCATAGAATAGAATGCAAATTGTTGGTATCGTTTCATTTAATGCATCTTTATGGTTCTCAATTACATGATACCACGCACAACTCCTCTTATGCAGTCCCGGCATTCAACTAATAACTCCATAATAGGATCGAAATCATAGTATGGAGAGTGGATTACACTTAATATATGAGGCTTCGTTTAGTTGTACTAACAGTACACACAATAGTACCAATAAAGCTACGTTATAGTAAAATCAAACTCTAAAATGTCAAGGATAAAAAGTTTGCCTAGTATGCATAATTCTTTAAGTCAACTTTGCGGACTTTTGTCTTTGTTCATGGATATATGTGGAATGTAAAAGAACCCTAGGTCGCCTATTTCAAGTGAGGATGGTTTGTATTTGAACTTTTCCTTCTCTTAGATAGGCTGCCAACCAAAGATGATGAACACTATCTGCCCATATTCCAGTTGCCAATGTTTCACTCGGCAGCCGAAACCTGCCCTTCGCGTCTGACACACTTGCTCCAATTCCGATAACACACATTTAACACTAAATCTTGCTACTTAGTTAGACCAAACTCGAGGCTTCACATGTAACAGGATAATGGCTGTGTCTCACTAGACTCGGCAAGGTTCATTCTAATATTCCCAGGCTGACTAGCTTGAGCCCGCCGGTCTTCAGGTTGGAATTTCTATGGCTACTGGCCATAGTGGCGATTCTGTTGCAGATTTCTTGTAGAATCACCTTAACTTTCTTTTTTGCGTTTGGCAGAGTTAGCTTCGAGGTTTTGTTTTGGTTATGACGTTATACAGTGAAAACCGCTAGGAAGCCGTATTGCTGATGTTGCCTTGCCTTTGTGCTGACTTGGATATAATGGTGATGTATAGAGGCTTAGCTTGCCTCACTTCAGTGTGTTTTCCAGGTAAACATACTCATAGAAATTAGGTACTCTCCTCCATAAATCCAACTAATAGCCTGTGCCCTTAAATTAATGTTTTTATCGTTATTTGTTAAAAAATAGCATCTTAAACGACAGAGGGTAAATAACTGACTTTTAAGACAATCTAACAGCTTACAAATTTTGATAAAAGCTTTTATAACATCAATAAGTCAAGGCTCAAGACTTTATAAAAGTAAATTCAAACTATTGAAATAACCTAAAGTGCAACAAATGAACTCATAAATTTTGATACAACTATTTCAAGCAATTCATGTGTATTATGCAATAATGATTTAATGGCACTCACACGGAATAACTTCCATATCTCCGCAGGTGGAGTGTCTGCAATGCAGGCAGCTGCTAAATGCGAGGTGGTAGTGCCTCCGACAAGATCGTTTTCATCAATGTTATTTAAATCTGGTTTATTTTGATGAGTCGCCGTTGTCTGAGCAGACTGAAAAATGGATAAAACTCGTACATGTGCATCGTAATTTTTTTCCAATCAAATATATAATTTGATAAATAATTCATTTGCTTTGTTTAGTTTGAGCAAATAAAACGACGGGACTTTCAGAATATGTACATTACATTATTAAGCTTTAAGCATCGAAGAACAAAAAGTGACTCCAGAAACAAAAATTCACATGAAAATTGTTTTAACAAGCACATAAAATTAGAAGCCAAGGCTATATTTACAAAAAAATATTTGGCGGATATTTGCGGAGAAAAGTTTAAATCTCTATTAGTTATGCATATAATAGTAAGTTTTGAGCACGGTGAATTTCTAGATAGCACAAAAGGTCTTCCATAAAACCACTAGTAATATCTTAAATGTGTCTTTCTAACCAAAGAATGATTTCCGCAAATAGGCCAAAAATTTACATCTATGCGACTGTAAGTATAAAATAGTAGATGCCGAAGTACCATAGTCAAAGTTCTCCCCGTGTGTTAGGTTAGTCAATCTTGACTATGCAAACGATTTAACATTAATATTTGATGACTGAGATTCCGCCCAGGCCACCTTGAAATAATTATCAGTCGTTGTTCCGTTCTTCGAAATGAAATATGCCCCCTCTAAATGTAAGATATATCTTCATTCAATTAAACTATAAAGTGAAGATATAGATGCAGTAGAAATTTTTACATATCTTCGTACCTATATCAATAGTTCAGACAATATGATTGACAAGATGAGTATGAGAATCGTGAATACAAAATTAAATTTAATGCATAATATTTAGGTCAGAAAATTTTATGCATTTGCAATTAAAATTGATAATTAAATCATGTGTAGAGGCAAACATTTATTCTTGATCAATTTTGAGATCTTAATATAAATACCTGACTCATTATGTACATACATTTGTCAATATTAATTCATCAAGTAGATCGGTTTCGTCCTAGTTAGGAGCTCATCATGTACTGTCCAGAATTTTCCACAGAAAGGGCTCGAACCTGAGCACGTCTTAACGAAATGTTATGCTCTAATCTTTGAGTCACCCTGCCGCACATTACACACAATTTCCGTTTTATACTAACAAATGTTTCTTGATTAGCCTTTCCTTTAGGTGGAGCCTATATAGCATACCCTAAGCTCTAAAGTTACAACTAACATTTACTTTAAAGCAGATATGTGCAACACAGTTAAAAAAGGCCATTTTATTTTCGCTAGAACTCAACTCGACTGTAATATCTGGTAATTCATAGTCTATTTTATGGAAAGAAATGGGGATTTAGTTGGATTAAACGTACGTTATACAACAGGTAGCGGTAAACTTACATGCTGAAAATACGTACAAACGCGCTTGTAAACACAAACACAATAACCTGCTTATATTCAAATAATGTAGGAATACCAAGCCCATGTAGGAATTGGTTTCGCTTATTTAGCTGAGGACTAAGAATGTTGCATAAAACAGCCTAAGTTGTGCGTAATTCCTTTTTATTTTTTGCTTTAAGACTAAGAATTGCGAGCTTGAAGTAAACACTAATCATATTATATTTAACCAGTCATTGAAAAACAGCAAAACAACTGCCAGTCGCAGGCAGTTACGCGTTTCGATCTTCCATGACAATCATTAGAGTACGACAGAAAACTGACCAATGAGGATCAATCCGAATTATATATACATATCGAAAGTAAAAATAGTTATGCGGCTCTCACCTCTCATAGTCTCGCATAAATTGTTTTCGACTAGAAATCTCGGCTGCACAATTTCCATGCATTCGCCACATATACATATATGGCAATACAATAAAACAATAATTGATTGTGCGGTTGGTGGTAACAATTGCGGTCACCTATATTGGTTGGGTCGTGCACGCGGATCCCCTCGGTGTTTATTATCAGGATATCATCCAGACGAGACCCTAATTATGCCTAATACTGCAGTCAAATCTTTCAATCGTGCAGTCAGTCCTTGAATCAACGTTTTCAACCCATCAGAAAATCTAATAAACATGCTTTATTTTTAGTCAAGTATATATAGTATTTTGCTCGGATAAAGAGCGTCGATTTAGTAAAACAAATTTACAAATATTATTTATTTTATGCTCACTTCAGCTCGAAGTCGGCTCCCATTATTGTGCTTCTTCCTAATACGGGCGCTCCTGCGATGACTTTCCGTTAAATTAATGCCAGCCCTAGATAGGACCCTTTGTGCCTTCTAATCTCAAAGTTGGCTATTGCTACAGTAACAATTCTATAAATCAAGTTTGCGAGCTTAAAGAAAACACCAATCCCATTGTAATTAACCAGTCGTCAAAAATATTGACACCATTGTTTATAAAATCGCATTCCGAATCAGCCGGATTTCCAAATGTTCATCAAAGCCAAAAACGAAAAATAATTACGCACAGCTGAGACCGTCTTATGCAACATTCTCAATCCTCAGCTAAATAAACGAAAGAAGTTCGTACATGATTTGAATATATAGTAATACTTTTTGTTGAAATTTGCCTTGTTAAAGTGCGATGTATATACAATACTTAATTTACAATAATCAAGGTTGCGAACTTGATGTGAACACCCATGGCAGTATATACAAAGAATTGTATGGTATTGTATTGATTCCGAAGCAGACGTGCCCAGGTTCGAACCCTGTCCGCGGCAAACTCTGGCCAGCACGTGATGAGTTCCAAATAAGGACGAAACCGATCTACTGGATGAATTGGCTTTTCCACACTATGAAATTTTTACTTTATACTGGCATATGTAAGTAATTAATGGGTCAGGTGTTTACATCAAGTTCGCAACCTTGATTATAGTAAAATGTGTCACCGCCGCGCAACCAATGTTCGTTTAAATATATAAATGCTTAATTTATACTGATAATTTTGGTATATATATACAATGGGATTGGTGCTTATATCAAGATCGCAAACTTGATTTTAATAAGTGTACGTTCCTGCTTTACAATAAGAATATACTTCCAAACATGATTTATTTTTCAATAAAAATTACACGAGAAAATTTCGTCACCATTTAAAGCGAAACGCGAAAATCTCATTCTACCCTAAAAGTCGTGTGCAAAATGCATTTGTATGTGCAGTTTTATTATAAGCTAGTGGAATTGGCCCGTCAAAATCCAATATCATTAACGCTTATAGGAGTCCATTCACCGTTGTTTGAGAAGCAACGCTGACATCGGCAAATTAAATTTGGATCGGTCAGAAAGTGCGCCGCGTTAGACCAAGAATAAAGATCAATCAACATTGTTGGCTTAGTTGCGTTTTACGTCTGCTCTCAACTCTAATGGCCAGAAGGGCGTTACTCTCCGAGTCCGTGCCAAAGTGGCGTAAAAGACAAGACGGACGGATTTCGAGTTGTTCAGCTGCAAAAATGTGGCGCAGACATAATTTATTTCTTCCAACCAATGGATAAACAGCTATATTTAATCATTTACCCTCCTCTGTTTAAATAGACAGTATTTAATGTAAAATTCCTCTTGGGCAACGCTGAAAGTGGAAATTTCGGTTAATCTAATCTCATACAACGCCTTGTCATTCCTTATCATGCCAAAAAAGATCTTGATAAAGTTTAGCCTACTTCATCCATTCATAGGAGAAACCATGTAGAAAATGCAACAACAACTGTAATACATTACCAAAATTAAGAGACTCGTTTCCTCACGCCGATTCTCTCCGCATTATAAACGTTTAATACCGTTCCTTCTGAGCAAATAAGCTCAAGAAAATCACACTCGCAGGAAACCCATACGTACCGATTTGACCGAGTTTTTCTCAGCATAGAAGCGTTTCCATCCAGCGTAGTCGTCCAATAAGAGCAAATGAACCACACCGCATTCAAAACAGTGGCGTCCTAAGCCTTTATTGTCTTTCTGACGATTTACCTTTGGTGAATTAATCCAATCCCTTCGCTGCTCATCTGGATTACCGCCAATCACATCATTAGGCGAAACTGACACAGAACCACTACTCACAGGCTCTCCCAAATGAGAGCTGGTTTCATTGACTTTATCAGAATTGCCTATATCATTGAAAGTCCATTCAATATTCATTGCATCAGTTCTGCACCTCTCGGAGCAAAAACCCACCTATACAAAAATATGTTTTAGAGGCAAAATTAGTTAAAATAAAGCTGAATTATTTAATTTCAATAAATAAACAATTTATATTATGAACCAAATATTAGAGTAATGTAATAAATAACGAGCATTAAATGAGTCCCTGTCGTCTTCAGGCCGACATTTTCCATAAATTCTAACACAGCGACCATAGTAACGGCAAAGCTATTCTATTTCATTTTCTTAAACTGCTACTACAATAGTTAGCATATTATTATAATCAAGGTTGTGGTCTTGATATAAACACCTGACCCATTAATTACTTACATATGTCAGTATAAACTAAGAATTGTAGTGTAGAAAAGGCAATTCATCCAGTAGACTTGGTTAGTCTATTTTTCCTTTTGGATGAATTATCATTTCTGCACTATACAATTCTTAGTTTATACTGACATATGTAAGTAATTAATGGGTCAGGTGTTTATATCAAGACCGCAACTTTGATTATAATAATTGTTATGGCCGCCCGCGCAACCAATGGTCGTTTCAATACCACTTCCCCATGTAGTGTGGTGTCTGTTCATTCCTTTGTTGAGAATCGGTCTGATTTTTAGTTTTACTTTTATTTCTTGATGTTCAGTTATTACGTGTTGATTTGTGACTTTCTGTGGATGCGCAAACGTATATGTTTGTATCAGTGTGCATTTACGTGTCATTCCCATTGCATTATTATGTTATTTTTTATATTTGAGAATTGAACTTTGTTGACCGTTACGTGTGCGAATGTATTTTTCTTCGCTTTTTTCTTGAATTTTGTTTTTACTCTCTGATAACGTTGCACGGTATGCAGATTGCAGTGTTGATCGCTGATATCGTCGAGCAATTGGTCGTTTTTAATCGAAATAGTGATGTCTTGTGTGTATAACTGTTTTTACTTAATTGCGTTGCGAATTCGATCGAATGTATTTAGGCTCGCCCAGATGCAATCAAATTGTTCTCCGTTAGCTTGATTCGTGACCAGTCCAGAGAAATATCATTTTGGCGGATCTTCTTGATGTGGATGCCGGGTAATTAGTATTTTATTATAAAGGACTTCGCACATGTATGATACATTTTCTGATTTCGCTTTGTGCATCACTGAGATGCACCGAGATAGCTGATTATCCGGACAGTGCCAGGTTTTTACAATCAATTTCTGCGATAAATGTTGTTAGATTTATGATTTAGATACTGCTTGTTGCGGAGACCCAATAAATATGCAATTATGTTGTAGGTGTTGCACACCTAACAACAAATTAGTTCAAATATAACCCGAAGAATAAATCAGTCATCATGAACGGAAAGTATAATTTCATGTGCGCATTCGTTCGTGCTTACTGGTTGGTATTGTGCCCTATATTAACTAGATATTTCGCTGATGAATGTAGGACAATTGGGCGGTACAATTTATTATACGAATTCGAAAACCTACATTAGTACAGCTCGACAATGTTACTACAAACAAATCATATATATATATATATATAGTATATATATATATATATATATATATATATATATATATATATATATATATATATAAAATAAATTATCCAGACTGTAAAGGATCCCAGCACAATCGTTGTTAGGTCAGTACGTAATAACAACACTATGATTCCCCTGCCAATTTATAGTACCAACATAATGGATTTCAAGATATGCTAAAAGTCACAAAAATAAATAATTACAACATCTGAAAACCTATTACTCCAGCAAGTCCATACACTCCAGCTATGATCAATATAAGTTGACTTTTCGCGGTAATCATGACATCATTCAATTAAATATATAACAGTCAGAAACCTTTTGTTCGTGCTTACTTTTAAATTCCGTTGATCAATTGTTTTTGTATGCCCTATAAATGTATAGTTATAGTACCCTTTCCATGTGCAAAAATAAAAAGAAATTTTATCATGTTCTTCTCGAATGTCTACTAGTGAACATATATTTATATATAAATTGGAAGGCAAAACAAGATAGAAATATGTAAACATTGAGAGTGTGAAAAAATAGAAACCAATCAAATTGCGTGCGTCATACCCAGTTCAAGCTCAATGCTTGTACGTGCTTCTTCTGCTTACATAAATCCGGCTGCAATTTGTTTATCCATAAGGCTTCGTATGTGACTAGCTCCCTTTTGTTTTTGCATTCAGTAATTACTTTGAATGCTACGCCTGGAGAACATACGCGCGATGTTTCGACGATGTGTTTGGCAATAGCAGACGTGTATTCACCATTTGATTTAAAATAGGCGTTTAAGTTGCAAAGTTCCCTCATTCGAGTAATTAACCGTCTGGTCGATCGGCCTACGTAAGTTGATCGACAACTTGCGCATGTATATTGGTAAATAATATTTGACATCGACATTAACGGCTGTTTCTCTTTGATTGCTGGTAAAGGCAAGTGTGTTACCCTAAATAGCACTCGTAGTTTTGCTGCATTAAATGTGCTTGTTAATGCCGCTTCAACTTTCTTTTTAGCCATTCGGGAAACTGCTTCCCCCTTAAATGGGATGTTTAGGTAGACTGTGTTCTTTTCTTGTCCGTAATGCGTCTGTTTCTGTTTAATTCCACTTTTAATAATTGATTCAATTAATTGTCTAGGATAGCCATTAGACATTAAATCGTTAATTGCTTTATTATATTCCTTTTCTTTTGAATCTTGACTAACCAACCTGTCAATTCTTGCAAAGCAACCACGAATTGTTGATAATTTATAAAGAAACGACACAAAACTGCTGTAATGCAAATACTGTGCAGACCATGTTGGTTTATGGTAAATTGATGTTTCATTTACCATGAGTTTCTTTCATTAATAGTACATCTAGAAAAGGCAGACAATCATATTTCTCGTGATCTGACGTGAAGCCGATATTCTTGTGCTTTGTTGAAACTTTGAAGCACTGTTCGTGATTGCAACCTGTTCTTCAGGACAAGAAATATATCATCCACGTACCATATATATTGAGCACATTTACTTATGTCACTCTTTAATGATGTTCTCCAGGTGCCATAGAAAAATCTCAACCAACACTGGAGAGCAGGGGCTTCCCATTGCTACACCATCAGTCTGTTTGTAGATGCTTCCATTAAAACGAAACCGTGCGTCTTTCGTGCATAATAAGATAAGCTTGCGTAGAGTTTGACCTGGCACCGGCGATGGTAATATATCGTGTTCTACTGCTTTGACTATAATGTCAATGGTTTCATCAATTGGAACATTTGTAAACAAAGACGTAACATCAAAAGATACCATAATCTTGTTTTTAACATTTATATCATGAATTTTGTTTACAAAGTCGGCAACCGAATAATTACCTAGAATTTTACGTAATAGTTAAAGTAAACGAACTAGCCATTTAGATAGTGCATGAAATGGAGAATTTACCATTGATAAAATTGACCTCATAGGACACCCTTTTTTTGTGTTTTTGGTAATCCGTACATTTTAGGTGTAGATGATCCTGTGGAGTGGCCTCATCAATAAAACCGGCATCTGTCAAGATCTTAATTTCATTTATTACTTTGCGCTCCACTTTGTCTATTTCATCTGATTTATCGTCCAGACGCGTGAACTTTGTATTGTCATTCAACGCGTTTTCCACCTTTTTAGGTAGGCAGATTAGTCCATTTTAACAACGCACTTGCCTTTATCAGTGCGTAATATTTTGACTTCTGCATATCTGCTGATCCCTCTAAGCGCATTTGGATGTTTCTTTGTCAATGCATGCTGATCTACGCATTTAGACGATTTAAAATGTGAAGCCTGATCAACTAATGTAACCTTGAACCAATTTTTATTATCAATACTGGTAGGTTCCAAGTCAGCTGTTTGCTCAAATAGCCATTGAAATTTAAAAGAAACATGTTGCGCGACAGTGAAAGGATCATTTACCTGATTTTCGGATTGCGTACTGAAAATCAGGCAAGCCATTGAAATGTTGCCTCAAAATCAACATCGCAATTATTCGAATGATGTATTCCATAATTTCGGTCCATCGATAGTACCTACATTGTTAGCTGATCGATTGGTATTTTTGATAAGTTGAGCACACGTTTATCTCAATCGATCGGTATTAAATAAAACAAAACTCCAGGTTTTAAGTCACTTTCTAATTTGATCAAAATTCTTGCTTTGTCTTTCGTCATAACTACTGGCAAATCATCATAAATCTCATTCTTGCAAAAAACATTGTAATCATAACACCAAGATACACAACCCGATAACACTTCGTAAACCACTGTCACTTCATACCTTCCTCTCAAACACGTTTAATTTTGGAAAATGCCAATTCTTCTAGATTTCTTCGCTAGTTGACCTATGAGTTTGGACTTTCGTTATGAACTCGCGCAACCAAATCACCTGGAATCAGTAATCGCTTAACCCACAATGATGATAAACGATGTTCTTACTCACAAGTAGCAGTTCTGTAACATTGACGTCTTTCCGGAATCATCCGAGTTTTTCTGGAGACTTCACACCGAAAATCGCGCAAGCCCTAATGCAAATTTTAGTTAAGACTACTTGCAGTATATATGGGTATATATATATATGAGACAGAGAGATATATATATATATATATATATATAGACATGATATGATTCGAGACTGATCGCAAATGTGTCGTGTTTCCTTATCTCTTGACAGAGCATTGGATATCTTAGATCTGGATCCAGCAATGGCTTGGCTAGCGGCTTCGACAGGGCCTGCTGCGTCTGGGATGAACAACTGAAGACCTACTGCAATATACGTGTTCAGTTCATTTCGGAAAAAATGCTAGAACTTTAATAATCATCGTAATGACCGCAGTTATTTAATGTTACAGAAACATTTTACGAAAGGAAAGAACATTTAATAACGAAGCGCATTTATTGTGAATAATGACCAGTAAATTTCGAGAATACCAAACTGCAAATATCAATCTTCCCTTTTCATAAAATCTTAGATTTTAACTGATTAAGGGAATGAAAGCTAATTTGATTTTTCATGTATGTGCGGTAGCATATATATGTGACGTACGAAAAAGCAATTGATCAACAGAACCCAAAATAAATTGATTAAAAAATACTAGGCCTCGTCAGGAAAATCATCTATCTCCGATCATATATTTGAAACGGAGAACTCAGCCAATTTTACGAATTTCTCAATATTACAAAAAGTAAAGTCAGAAAAATTAATTTGTCTATAGGAAGATCTTTTCATAAAACAACAAGCACCAGGCCTAAAAATACAAAAGATTCAACAACACGACATTTTACTCGACTGGCCAGGAATCACACAAATTGTTAAAGTTATAAAGCAGTTTTCTCTTTGCTCTTCATTTATGGTATAATTGAATAAAAGGTCAAAATATATGCACAGTTTGAACAGTGTAGAAAAAGCAATTCTTGGATTATATTGCCAAATGTATGTACTTAATGGGTCAGTTGTTTATATCAAGTTCGCAACCTTGATTATAGTAAACATAACAAAACAGTCTCTAATTCTGTTGACCGTTTTTCCTACTTAAACCTGGACTATTTAAAATAAAAGCACATAAATATACAAACATTATATGATGACGATTTATTAGGAAATAGATGCTACTCTACACATACCTACAAATTAACCAGGAAATAAATATTAACTCTATGAATACTCATAATTACGCTGTTCTAGCTCTGGAGCATCTAATCAAATGTACTTTGCTTTAACTTCATTTTTCCAACCTTCCGCTCATCAGCGATTCATTTATAGTCGTCATCTGTGTTAGAGCTGCAGATAGCTGAACTCCTGCAAGACATAAAATACGCATGGAAATTAGGGAAGCTAACTTTCTTTCATTTTCAAATGCACCAACGTGGTCTTCGAATCCGTAAAATGATGAATGAAAAAGTAATACGATAAGAACTCCTAATTGAATTTTTCAAACGAAAATCTTCACGCACCATAAATTGTGCAAACATGAATATTGCACAGTGTGTCTGCCGCAAATTTACACAAACTTTCAGTTTTTTGTTGTGTTCCGTTCATTGAATTCGTTTTACCATAAAAGGCACTCAACGATAAATTGGAAAAAAAATGAAAATGTGAGAAATGAGGTAAAGTTCCATATCAGCACGGCTTCGCATTGAAAGCTATGAATAGAAATGAAACGATAGTAATTCTACGAAAGAAACAACTCTTTCAGGAAGAGCATTCCTTGTATTTATGAATCTCACCTTGCAGCATCCATCACAGGGTATAAGGTTGCAACATCGTTTATAACACCGGTAGCAATTGTACATGAACCTGTCACTCGATAAACGAGATGCGTATGCCTGATCGATAAGAAGAAGCTCGCCTATAACAATAAATAAGGCAAATTTCACATTAATTCAATTATGTTTACGGGTTAATTCTTGACAAATGCTTTCAGGCACACGTTTATACAAAAACATAAAGATAAATCAACTATACAGTAAGCTTCAGTGGGATTGGATCATATGACAAAAAATTGATGTATTTAACCAAACTTCTCGAGGACCAAATACCAGCTTAAGTGTATTATTTGTTTGTAGGCGAGTAACATGCTGTATTACTTAGGTAACCGCGATACCCGTGACCAGCCACAGATTTCATTGAAGCTGTTTATATAGACAGAAATAAGGTATTCAACCTCCTGAAATCTTGAGTGAAGAGTCGTAATTGGTTTCGAAAATATGGATAAACATATTAAGTTAGTGCTGGAATGATCAAGGTAATGCTGTCCGTCTGAATTACTATGAATCGCTGATTTTCAGAATGTACATTTCTATAATTACTGACCGAAACAATTAAAAAATAATTGATTACGCGGATGGTGATAACAATTCTTGAAGTCAAGTTTAGGAGCTCGACGTGAACACGAATCCTATTGTATATAACCAGTCGCACAACAGAAAAGCTATTCTCAGTCACACGTACTGACGCGTTTCGACCTTCCATGATCATCATCAAGGTACGACGACAAGCTGCATAGTCGGAAAAAATCCTCAATATATATATATGCTATATATATATATATATGTGTGTGTATTTGTGTATATGTGGAAGTCAGAAGCTACTTTGTGGCTTTCATTTGGATTTCCACTCAGCACATTGAGCATGTCTGTACTATTCCCATGTACAATCACGAACATTAAAACTTTTACGTCTTTTGCCAACACACACACACACATATATATATATATATATATATATATATATCTATATATATATGATAGATATATATGATATAATATAGATATATATATGATATATATATATTAGCCTCATCCTTGATTTTCCGAGACATATACACGATTTAAAACAGTTCAAATACTGTTTGTTGCGGAGAACAATATATACTGCAAGTATGTATCAGGTGTTGCGAGACCTAGTAACAAATTAGTTCAGTTGTGACCAGAAGCTGATAAACCAGAAAGGCAGAATAAACGGAAGCAGTATAATCTCATGTGCACACTCGTTCGTGCCCGCTGGTTTACTCATCGAGTAGAGCTCGGTGTGACGCTCTTTAACCACTATTAATTTGAGTGAGGAATGTGGGAAAATAGACGAATGTGTAAACCTGCAATAGTATAGTATAGTAGAATTTTGCTCGCATAACGAGCATCGATTTAATAAAACAAATTTACAAATATTAATTAATTTATGTTTACTTCAGCTCGAAGTCTGCTTTCAACATTGGGCTGACTGGTTCATCCTTATACGGGCTCTTCTGCGAGGACTTTCTGTTGAATTAATGCCAGCCCTATATAGGACTCTTGGTGCGTCCTTAGTTTCAAAGGTGGCTATTTCTATATCTTACCCCCACCCTTAGGAAACGGCATTGGCACCTTAAACGATCAAGTACGACAGCTCGTGGTCCATCGGGCATGCTCTGAGTTCCAACTGTCCACGCGATACGGCCCATCATTGACAGCAGTGCCATGGGCTCGACCTTCGCGACCATGACATAGTCGCCGAATGTTAGGCGAATGCGTGTGTTTCTTTTCAGATACCAAGCGTTGATATTCCTCCAAGTGGAAGGAAAGAAGCTTGATATATGTAGCTCATTTTAAATCAAATCTAATATTTCAAGAGACGAATATGCCTTTGGTGTGCGATATCAGTTTTACACGCTTTGGTATGTGCATAAGACAGGTTCGTAACTCCCTATAGACTCGCCTTCCTTTACAAAAAATTCTAAACAAAATAATTAAACGTAGCAGGATGATAAGTGGATTTTCATATTCCTGTTTGTTTAAAAGTGATTCCTATTGGGTTATTTTTTACAGTCTAAATAATATATCAATGACTGATCAAATAAAAATTACACTAATTTATTTATCCACTTGAAAAAAATAGCCAAACAAACGTAAGTTACAGAAACTGATGTGTTTCAGCCTTCGATGATAATAAGAGAGACACGGAAATTTGTCAAATGTAGATCCAAATTCAATGAATGTATAATATGATTTGATAGTATAAGACCACAAAGACATGCTAATTTCAGCTTAAACGAAAAGAGTAATCTTATTCAGAGTTGCGTTTTGTGTTTAGTTGAAAATTATTGGTTGTCACGCACACTATACCTCAAACCCACCATACTTTTGGCGGTAACTGCTGAACGACCGGACGGCACACTTTTATACTGATACAGAATCAGTGGTGAGGTCAACTACACATAAAGTCATCGCCAATGCGACTAAAAAGCCAACTTATTATCTAATCCAGGTTTTCGCGAACAAGTTTGTTTCGCTTCACGGCCACAAATTTACACCAACTAACTGTACCCATTTATATATATATATTTATATATACATATATATAAATATAAATATAAAGATATATATACTTATATGTATATATAAATATATATAAATCAAAATTAGTTATGCAGCTCAAACCTCTATTAGTCTCGCATGCATTGTACTTAAATGAAAATGTCCGCTGCAGAATTTCTGCGCGGAAGGTGGTAAAATTATTCAGATCGTTTGCGAGATTGAAGTAAACAATAATCCTATTGTATTTAAACAGTCAGTGTGTGCGACTGACGGTATTTTTTATATTTTTTCAACGACTGATTAAATACAATGGGATTGGTGTTTACTTCAAACTCGCAAACTTGATTTAAAGATTTGTTACCACCACCCGCGCAATCATTGATTGTAAATTGTATGAACTGTGCCTAATATTTATGGAAATTTGAAATGTTTCCAGCACCGCAATTTCTGAGGCAGGCCAAAATTCACCAAAATTGATTATAATCAATCACATTTTCCTGATAAACATGAAATTATTACTAATGAAAATGCGATTAACATTAAAATCTATCAGAAAAAAACATTTTTTTCACGAAACAGATCTAAGTCAGTTATGATACTGGATATAAACATATTTGGCCCGTAATACTTTTAAATAATAATTGACGATTAAGATGAGCAAACAGAAGTGTATTGCTATAGAATACGATTATCATCAGAAATAAAATAAGATTAAACGCGTCTGGCCATCGAAATAATATCTGACAATAATGAATAAATACGGTACGTTTGTCGAATGGCATCCCAGCTGTGGTGTTGCCTACACACACACACACAAGCACGCGTACTGCCGTTTCAAAATATCAGATATGTAAAAAAATGCAATGTCCATGCTTAGAATGTTTTATTTATGCAACTTATTTATGCACTTGGCTACGTTCAAGTTGATTTCATAATTGACTATTGCGAAACAATTGGTAGATAAAATCTTGGTTACTTTACGTTTACATATGCACAGCTTGGTTTTAGCATTAATTGATGAGTTATCACTGGTTCCGTCACATCGAAACCGTCCGAAATATACTTGTCTAAAAATACTTAAATGTTGAGCATTGTTGCTCAGTGCTGTTCTCCTTGTTGTGGATTTGACCGCATTTTTCTTGTACGGGACAATTGACAGCACTCGTAGGTCGGTAAAATCTTGAATCCAGTACATATCCAGGTGTCGATTTTTGGCCTTGATTGATGGGTTCTCACTTGTCTCTTCATTTTGAAGCCCTCCTTCAGCTGCTTGTCTAGAAATGATGTTTGAATAAGATTTTCCACTCTATTTTTTCCAAATTTTCGGGACCTTATTTTCAGTCCCATCTTTAGGGTTGACACCATACGCACAGGAAAAAACAACTTGTCGCAAATATGGTATCCTCATCCAAAACAGATATATTTATATTTATTTTAATTCCAAAATTATATTTTAATTGTCACCCTAATATCCGGTCTTCATACCTAATCTCTAGTACTCAAATTTCTACACAAACATATCCATGTCACCCGTTCCTCGCACTCAAAAACCTATAAACATATGAGTTCTCAATTAATGTAAAATTTTTAGAATAACTATAAACAAACCATATGGATTGACATGCACATCTAACCATGTCTCTATTTTTATTTGCTATTCCGGACGCATATAAAGAGGAACAAAATTATGAATTCAATATTGCAATAATCCTCAAATACCAAAATTTATCTAATCCCATCCTATTTGCAATAGGATATAGAGCGATGGGTGAATAAAAAATTTTAAAATAAAATATAGTTTTATTCTATCGTTTGGTCAAGACCAATACCGAGCCACACACTAACGAATCGTATCGACAAATACCATTCTTTACACACACTTATCCTGTAAATTTGTTTTTAAATATCTGCACCCAAATCATACAAATATCTATGCATATCTATGCATATATATATATATATATATATATATATATATATATATATATATATATATATATATATTCCTAAAATATATATTTAAATACTAACAAATGTGTTTTGAGGGACTCACAGTGTTGCTTGTATGATATTCATATTATATATGGTGTATACACTTATTTATATGATTGACATATAGATATTTATAAAGATATTAGGACAATTCGCATTTCTGTTATATGCGTGGACATAAATATAATTGATATTTTTATATAAGATGCAGGTATATATAAATAAGTAAATTTAGACAAAATAAATGTTACTAATTGTGCACTCTTATATATATATATATATATATATATATATATATATATATATATATATATATATATATATATATATATATATATATGGTTTCGACACAGATATTTGGAAAAATAAATTTATACAGGATATGAGTATAAACGAGTATTGGTTGATATAAAATTCGTTTTCGATTGATATAAGATAATAGAAACCCATATGTTTATCTAAATATGCTTAACAGACATTTGTAGATATATGCATCGACATATTATGCAGAGACGTGAATGATTCTAAATATTCAATTAAGATGTGGGGTGAACTCACATTTTTGCCTAAATGCTTATTTAAATTCTTATATAAAGTGGTAGAACTCACATGGTTGCTTATGTGGATTGAGATATACATTATATATATATATATATATAGAGAGACTAAGTATATATATATATATATATATATATATATATATACATAAAAATGGATAATTTAAATATTAAAAAATGCGTTTTGATCGATATAATTTATCCATAGAGGAACTCACTGTGTTGCTTGTATGATAATCTTATTATATATGGTGTATATATTATAGATATATAGATATTGATAAAAGACGAGAAAAGAACCTACATGGCTGTTCATATGCTTATATATATGCATAAGATATAACGTGTGGACGTATATATAAATGGATGTTTTTATAAGACGTGGATATATATCAATATAAATAAGTAAATAATATTTTTTTAATTGTTGCTAATTTATTATATATATACGCATAGATATGTATATGGTTTAGACACAGATATTTAAATGGAAAATTATTTTATACAGGACATGATTTTAAATCTGTATTTGGTTGAGATACGATTCGTTAGTGTAGGCTCCCTGTCGGTCTTGTCCAAACGATAGAATCATGCTATATTCTTTGAACAGTTTTATTCACCTCTCTCTCTATAACCTATTGCAAACAGAATGGGATTAGGTAAACTGGGGTATTTGAGGATTTTTGTGATACTGGTAAACTGGGGTATTTGAGGATTTTTGTGATACTGAAATCAAAATAAATTGTTGATTCATGTATGCAATTAAAAATATAGACATCATTGATAGGCGCGTTTGTCAATCCGTAGGGTTTGTTTATTCTATAATTGTCACTTTAGTCGAGTACACGTGTATATGTTTTTGTGTGCGGGAAGGGGGAGACATGGATAAGTTTGCGTATACATTTGAGTGTTAGAGATTAGGTATGAAGACCGGATATTAGTTTATACTGACATATGTAAGTAATAAATGGGTCAGGTGTTTATATAAAGGCCGCAAACTTGATTCTAATAATTCATATCACCGCCCGCGCAACCAATGTTCGTTTAATTATATAAATGTTAATTTCAATACCACTTCCCCATGTAGTGTAGTGTCTGTTAGTTACAACTTTGGGTCTAAATGGATGCCATAAGAGCTCCACATAAAGGAAAAATTGACTACCCAAGTTACATTAGTTAGTATATAACTGAAAATTGGGTAGTGTAGTGTGCGGCAGGGTGGCTTGGTGATTAGAGCACAAGATTCCGAAGCAGACGTACCCAAGTTCGAGCCCTGTCCGCGGAAAATTCTGGCCAGTATAAGACGAGTTCCCAATAACGACTAAAACCGGTCTACTGGATGAATTTCATTTTCTACACTATAAAATTCTTAGTTTACACTGAAATATGTATGTAACTAATAGGTTAGGTGTTTATATCAAGATTTCAACCTTGATTATAATAAAAAAATGCTTTAGGAATTAACATCAATATAAATATATTTGTCTTGTATGAGGATACTGCATTTGCGACAAGTTGTTTTTTTCTTGTGTGTTTGGTGTCACCCTAAGGATGGGATTTGAAATGGGGTCCCCAAAAATTTGTAACAAGTGGAAAATTTTGATCCGTCATTTTTAGACAAGCTGAAGGAGGGCTTCATAATGAAGGGACAAGTTTGGAACACATCAATCAAAGCCAACAGACGGTGCACCTGCAAATGTACAGGATTCAAGATTTTTCCGACCTATCAATTGTTTAAAAATACTTTAGAAACAATATTTTTCGAAAAATATTTCAAAATTTCGGGACATCATTTCCAGTTCCATCTTCAGGGTTGACACAATACACACAGAGAAGACAAGTTGTTTTTCTGTGAGTAGTAAATGTTAAATTCGATTCCTTCTACAACAGTTATGTTCTGCGTTACTCGACCTGTTACCAAGTGAGTTCAGAGTGTAGTGTTGGCTGTAACTAAGCATCGGTTAGTAAGTTCGACATTATGGTGTCTATTAAACATGTTATCGTAAATGGAAAAAAAAAAGATTTTGAAACGATTCTTGTGCTTTAGGTGATCGTTCATTTTCAAAATTCCACATCATTTGTTGAAAATGCCTGAATACACATTTGATTCATAAATCTACAATATCGAGTTGAACTCAAGTGCCGATAAACAGATGTGAGGGATAAAGTGCGGTCTGTAGATTTACATAGTCGACAGATGGTCAGCTAATCATGACACAAGCCTGTTATCATTGCCATATGACATTTTGTAAACAAATCGTAAGATAGAAGTGACCATTTCAGGAGCACGAAGCGTGCCAGCACGTGTGAATGGTGGCATTTTGTCAATATTTTGCTCATGAGCTTAAATTCAAAATCAACGATAAGTTAAATTCAGCTCTACGTTAAGACGTCAGTAATCTACTAGACTACTGTATATTATAAGTTGGAACCAACTAGGGTTGTCTTCAATGATTGTTCACAAGGGTTAGGGTATAAGAGTAAGATGGTCGTTGTAGTTTGGTCTTAAAATAAAATTGTAAACAATATTGACTAGTAAAGAATTTTCTCGACTTTTCGTCTCAAATAATCCACATTAGTGTTCATTTGATAAAGCGCTATACCCACATTTATGAGTTATATGATTAAGTAGGAGAAAGGCGACTGTACCGGAAAAAACCACACGCCAAGTATTTTACGGTGTAATTCCAGCATCGTTTGCTGTTCCTACTGATTCGCTCAGATACAAAAACAGTTTATTTATTGGCTTTTGAAATGTAAGCTATCTTGCCTCGTGAGATAATAAAGCCTTTACAACTTGAGATTTGCACAAGCGCGGGATCCGCGTTGTTCGTTTTAAGAAGACAAGAATTACTTTGAGTACTCCAAAGGATCTCATTCGGGCCTAGTTTATGCTATAAACCGATACATCTGCCATTCTAATTCGATAACCACTTAGCCAGATATGGCATCGTCTTTCTTCTATCCAAGGCTGCAGCGACAACCCTTCTTGACAGGGAAGTTTTAAGCTCTCGTTTGACCTACACCAGCTTCCACGTAAGAAAACTGGCTCTTTGTGTCGTAATTGTGCAGGCGCCATTTTGCTAATGAGAACAATGATTTCGCAAAGCTATCAGATTTGTCATCTTGCCTGGAGTGGCGTCCAAACATTTTTGATTATTTAAATAAAGGTTGCAAACTTGACTTAAACACCAATTCCATTACATATACAGTTGTCAGTATAAACTAAACATTGTGTAAATTAGCAAAGACAATTATTTAAGTAGACCGGTTTCTTTATTATTGGAAACTCTTCAAATACTGTACATAATGTTGCCGCGGACGGCGATCGAACCGGGGCACATTTGCCTCTGACGCGCTTAAGAATCGCCGGTGAATTCAACGCCAAACTAGGTCTAGACTATGGGAAAATGAATTGTGGGAAGATGTACCACGCTGAGAATGGTTGTCGCAGGAATCAGTCCTTCCCATCTTGCCTTTAGCCTGGTTGTGGAAAACTCAATTTTCTAGCATCACAAGCACTGTCTTGCTACAAGGCACAGCGACGTTACCCATGCAGATAGGACGATGACGAATCATCCCCATTAGAAAGATCGCATTCTGCAAAGCAGACGTTGTTTGTCTTCTGTCCAGGATGCGAGAATGCATTGCACATGATGTAATGGTGCAATTAATGAGGCTTACAAGACTTCTGGTCACTAGATTAAGATTTAAGTTCTGCCCTATGCAACAGCCCATATTGCGTTCGAATACAGGTACAATGAACGCGGATAAAATTGCGTAAACTGCCTTCAGGGATTACTATGCCTCTGCTGAGTCACATGTAGATACAGACGATTTCGTATCAAATGGCATTTTGAGTGCTATGAAGACAAGTCTCTTGCAAGCCACGTCATTTTTTTCCTGTGATAAAGCCTTCGAACCTGTTTTATATTACTATTAACAACAAAGCTCGTCAAAACGTGGCATCTGCTGTGCAACTAGCAGATCGCACCCTCGTTCGTAAGCTTCACAGAGTTACTACTACCCACGCGGCGGTATGAAATTCACACCCTCTAAATGTAAGATACTGTTACAGGATCACCCACCACTCACTCCAACGTTGCGACTGCAGAATGTAGATCTTGACATAGTCAACAGGTTTACATATCTTGGGAGCTCTCTCAATAACGTAGGCAATATGTCCGACGAGGTGAGAATACGGATCGCGAAAGCTAGAGAAGTTTTCTCGAACCTTCGTCATTTATGGAGAAACGCGAATATTTCACTTTGCCTTAAAGATCGTGTTTACAATGCATCTGTACGCGCAGTTTTACTATACGCTAGTGAAACTTGGCCTCTTAGAGTTGATGATCTGAGAAGCTTACAGGCATTCGATCATCGTTGTTTAAGAAGTATTGCACATGTTGGGTACCAGCAACGAATAACTAACGTTGACATCCGTAGACGTATTTTTGTATCTGACAATAAGTGCTCGTCGTTAGAAAGACAAATAAGGCTCCATCAAGTTCGTTGGCTTGGACACGTTTTGCGTATGCCCTCATTCCGATTGCCCAATAGAGCTTTGTTCTCTCATCCAGCACCAAATTGGCGTAAGAAACAAGGAGGGCAGATTTTGACATGGCAGAAACAATTAAAGTCACTTACATCCAAATTGGGTTATATAGGACCCACTCGTCTGTCATGATGGGATCCTCGTGCGCATCATAGTTCTTGGTTAGAAACCCTTAGCGATATGGCATCGAATCGAGCTCAGTGGCGATTTTGTTGCAAATGTCTACTAAAATCATCTTCGTAACTTTCTTTTCTTAGTAGGGCAAAGTTAGCTGCGAGGTTGGTTTGTTTATGACGTGATACAGTGAAATCCGCAAGGAAGCTGTATTGCTGATGTCGCCTTGCCCGATTGCTAACTTGGCCATAATGGTGTTGTGGAGAGGTTTAGTTTGCCTCATTTCTGTTAGTAGTAGCAAGGTATTCCTTCTCTTTCTCTCTCTCGTAAATCTCACTAATAATTTGTCTAAATTCACTTATATACTTTTTTTCACTCCTTATGGTTATATGGCAGAGGAACTTTAGTCAGTTGACTTTTGTGTGGCTGGACATGATGATGATGATGACGCGGCGGTTGATAAACAGCAGTCTTAACGTCAATAATGAGTTGGAAACACTAACTTATTTTAACTGTACATTGAAATCCACGCAAACGTATTGGTCATTCAGACAAGGCACTATGAGAACCACCAGTTTGTGAAACGCAGCTTGAAAATCGCTGCCAAAAACTCCTTAATCCGCTACAACCACATGCGCGATTAGCCATGACGTTATATTTTAGAGATAGATACTGAAATTTCGAAGCATTACCTAGGTATGTATCTTCATCGTAACAATATCCACACTTAAATTATCACTATTCATCAACATATTTTGTTTTAAATTATTTAATTTGTTAGTTTTTTTTATTTAAAAAAAATTATTATTTTATTCAAATTTCCATCGTGGTTAAATGGCGGCCAAGCATCAGTTACAAAAGTTTGTTGTATTATTTTCTGTGAAGAGAGTTGTCATAGCACCCTAGCAGCTTACTTAAGAAGACTAAGGCAGACGCAAGAATTTATATTCCATCAGTGCCATATTAAGGCGACATCCAGTAAAATACACTTTCCAATTAAAATAAAAGACATGCTTATTCCTTCTTTCAATAATAATTAAACATTGTACCAGGAAGCTGAGATGTTCGCATCTTGTGGTCAACAACATTCTTTACATTAATGTTCAACAAAAATATGCATTATATATATATATATATATATATATATATATATATATATATATATAATTCAATCTCACCTGGGTCAATGTTGCGCTTAGCAACAAGATTCCAACCAGATTCTTTGTCATATTTTAAATGCACTGCTGGATCAGTTTGTGTCAGATTGCACGCCCTTTCCACAGAGCTGATTCGAAGTGACTCAGCTAAAGAAGCGACTGTCTCACTAGCAGATGGTGATAACGTGGAATCTGAATTGGTCAACGCTGACAGCATAGATGGTGTTTCTTCGAGTGCCTTGAAAAACGCACTTGAAGGACTTAAATCACACTCCAGGAGGGAAGGTGAGCTTGGCGCGTCAGCCCAACAAAAGTACTTGAAGCCATTTTTGGTAGTAAAACGTAATAAATAAAATTTATTGACAAAGAAAATTATTTAAAACACGTAAATATAACTAAGAACATTCATGATGAACATAAAAGCAACAATCTTCATGCAAATAGATAGATTTAATTTTAAGTTACATTTTTCTATTTCTTGGATTCCAACATTGCGTTGTATTACTGCGAATAATAAACAGCCGTCAATTACAAAGAAATAAAGTAGTTGGCATAAAATAATCAAAAGATTGCGCGTCTGTGTTTCACTCAATTACCTGCTCCTTGCTTCATGCACACACGTTAATTTTCTATTTATTGCACCCCCCGCTTAGTTAGTAGTGCAGTGTAACCATGATCTTACGATCGTCATTCGCTAAGCCAGAATTTACATTCCTCGACACAAGATTACATTTACTTGTAAAATCTGTCATCTTGGCTTCTGTAAATTTTCTAAAGCAACCCTTAGTACTGAATGTAGTCTATAAATCTGCTTAGTTCTGTAACGGCTGAAGAACAATTCGCCGACATATTGCCTAAACGGAATTCAAATTTCGTTTACGCGGCACCAATTAAAATAAGCGAAATTTTTCCTTAACCAATGACGTGCGAGCTTTCGTTTTCAACTCTATATAAGCGCAGTGCATATACCATGCTTGTCATTAGAATGTTTGATTACCCCAATGTGCTTTATGTCTCGCGGCACATTGACAGTTTATCTCGCTGACCTCTGGACTTGCTTCACAAGCAGAAACACCAAGCCACTGGAATAGCACGCCAATCTTGTTGCTGCACAACTACTGAGACGGAGCGACATCTACTTATTGGAACTCTACGCGTGCCAGTCACCACAGTTTTGTCGCAGATCTTGAACAAGGCAATTCTGAGCTTACACACAAGTTCTCGCCCTCTGATTTTGACACCACAAACGAAGGAACACCAGCCAGTCAACCATAGCCGGTCTCAAGTGTTCAGGAGTACTTATAGACACTGCTACGTAACCTAACTTTCTCGACATTTTCCGAAGAACGCTATTACCGAACTTATTAATCGACAGTGACTGCATCTTGGACTCCACAGCTCCTAACCTCTTTGTAACATCGCGCGGCATTTACTTGAAGCTGCGGTTTTTACAGTTCTATCTCTATATTTTTCATATCCGTTGATCTAGGGCTCAGTATTTCCACTGATGTTTTGAATTTTAATTAATTAATTCAGAGTAAGTATGCTTTCTATAATCATGTCTACTTTCTGACAACATCTAATTAATTTGACATTCAAAAACGGAAATCCACTTAATGAGCTCTTTTCAATAATAAAATTTAGTTCACTCATCAGATGAGTTCTGTTTAAGACATTTACTATAGCCATAGCACTATAATAATTCCAGATAAATAATGCACAATAGAAGAAATGTAGATAAAATTAGGGTTTCGGGGGTATCTTATTTCAAAGTAAGTTATTAAGACAATGCATTAAAAATTTCGCCACTCTAAGTAAACGGTGTATTTAGATAAAATCACGAAAATAAATTGTCTTTTATGCCAAAAGTTCGAATATTAATGAGACATAAACATATAAAGTATATATTTGTATATATCTTAATCCCTCTCCTTCCCTCTGCCTCCAAATTAATCAAAATAATGTACACACACTAATTACCTAAAGCTTAAAGTTTAATTACGAAAGCCTTATAAATCGTTATAAGCTCATTACCATGGTTTGTCTAAAATAAATTATATCAAATTATACATTAGCACAGTTGATCAAATAAAAAGAAAACTAATTAACTACTGGGCGGAGTAGACCAATAATTACACAAAAATATGTATAGTTCGGAATTTAACAGAAAGAAAAATGAGTTTTTAAAAGGCAAAAGAAGAGACGCTCTAAATTAAAGTACATTAAATGAATTAAAACGATTAACTAGTCAGTCAGTGAGGGGACACCACTTGTACCAAAATCCCAAGAAAATCCATGAAATGTCACAAATACCGTTCGTGCTACGGCGTCCCCGGCAAGCGACGCGCTCTGTATCAGCGCGAAAACACCTATTTATTTCGGGTGTTGGAATGTTCGATGTTCCGAAATGGCTGCCAACCGCCCGGCATGGAGAGGTATAATCCGGGATTTCTATGGAGCCGGCTTATCCTCCAAAAGGAGTTAGCCGCAGTAAAGTAAAAGTAAAGTCAGTGAGTCGGTTATACCTGTGTTACTATACCCTGATTTAGTCAAGCGGCCAGAACGTTCAAGCCGAAAAACAGCCGACAAGAAATAAAAAAAACACCAAAGAACATTTCCATAGGCTAATTTTGGATATTTTCATGATTATTTACGTTTTGACATGTAGAGTAAAATATTATAATCACCACCATCATCACCATCATTATTATTATCAACGTTGCTATCATCGCCATAACCATCATCATTTCCAGCCACACAAAAGTCAAGTGACTAATGTTTCACTGCCATATAACCATAAGGAGTGAAAAAAAGTATATAAGTGAATTTAGATAAATTATTATTGAGATTTACGAGAGAGGAGAGGGTAGAGAGAAGGAATACCTTTGCTACTATGAGTAAATTTATCAGGATAACTCACAGAAATGAGGCAAACTAAACCTCTCCACAACACCATTATGGCCAAGTTAGCATTCGGGCAAGGCGACATCGGCAACACAGCTTCCTTGCGGAATTCACCGTATCACGTCATAAACAAACCGAACCTCGCAGCTAACTTTGCCCTACTAAGAAAAGAAAGTTACGAAGATGATTCTACTATACATCAGCAACAAGATCGCCACTGAGCTCGATTCGCTGCCATATCGCTAAGGGTTTCTAACCAAGAACTGTGATGTGCACGAGGACCCCATCCCGGCAGACGAGTGGATCCTATACTATCCAATTTGGATGTAAGTGACTTTAATTGTTTCTGCCATGTCAAAATCTGCCCACCTTGTTTCTTACGCCAATTTGGTGCTGGATGAGAGAACAGAGCTCTATTGGGCAATCGGAATGAGGGCATACGCAAAACGTGACCGAGCCAACGAAGTTGATGGAGCCTTATTTGTTTTTCTAAAGACGAGCACTTATTGTCAGATCCAAAAATACGTTTACGGATGTCAACGTTAGTTATTCTTTGTTGGTAACCAACATGTGCTATACTTCTCAAACAACGATGATCGAATGCCTGTAAGCGTCTCAGATTATCAATTCTAAGAGGCCAAGTTTCACTAGCGTATAGTAAGATTGCGCGTACAGATGCATTGTAAACACGACCTTTAAGGGAAAGTGAAATATTCACGTTTTTCCATAAATGACGAAGGTTCGAGAAAGCTACTCTAGCTTTTGCGATCCGTATTCTCACCTCGTTGGACATATTGTTATAACCATCAACATTATGGACAGCAATACAAAAGCCGTTAGTAAGTGACGCTATGAGAAGACATGTAATAAAATTAAATATTCGAGCCATGTCTGCGGCAAATTCCGGCCAGTACGTGGTGAGTTCCAAATTGAGACGAAACCAGACTTCTGCATGAATTGCCTTTTCTACAATAAACAATAATAAATTTATACTGACAAATGCATGTAATTAATGGGTCGGATGTTTATATCAAGATCGCAATGCGGATCTAAAATTATTGATATCACCGCTGGCGCAATAAAATTTAATTTAATTATTAAAGAAAGGCGACATCGGCAAAACGGCTTCCCTGCGCTTTAGATCGTATCACGTCATAAACTCGTTCAAACTTCGAAACTAACTTTATCAAACAAAGAATAAGTTACGAAGTTGATTTAGCTAAATATCTGCAAGAAAATCGCCATTAAGCCCGCCTGAACACAATGTCGCGCAGGGATTTCGATCAAGAACTACGATGTGCACATGTATCCCATACTAGAACACGAGCTGGCATTATAATACGCAATTTGAATGTAGTCGGCTTTAGCTGTTTCTGACGTTTTAAAGACCTTCCACCTTTTTCTTTACGCCAAACTGACGCTGGTTGCAAAAATAAATCTCCACTGGGCAGAAGAATGGAAAACAATCATACTACAGTACCAAGCAAGTACCGTTGATAGGGCCTCATTTGTAGGTCTAACAAGGAGCACTTGCGAGTCGATCCACAGATACGTCTACGGATGTTAGCGATGGTTATTCGTTGTTATTGACAAGTGCGAGTATTTCTCTAAGCCTCAAGGGTCGTTTTTACCATGTCCCTGTACACTAGGGAGCCGTAACCTCACAGAGTTGATGATTTTAGACGGTACATGCATTCGACCACCGTTGTTTGAGAAGCATAGCACATGTAAGTTACCAACAACGAATAACCAATCCTGACATCCGTAGACGTATTTGAGAATTGGCGAACAAACTCTGATCGTTTTAGCTTACTTTACTTAGTCGAACAGAATTAGCTGCGAAGTTGTGTTGTGTTTCTGACGTGACGCAGTGAAATCCGCAAAAAACTGTATTGCCGATGTTTTGCTTCAAAGCTGACTTGACTATAATGATGTTGTGTAGAGGTTTTGTTTGCTTCGTTTCTGTTTGTTATGTAAGTAAAATTACTCATATGAACTAAATCCTTCATCTCATAAATCACTCTTCTTTAATAGTTAAGTTATTATTTATGTCATTATTAGTAGCCTTTTATTAACATTTTTCTTCTAGTAATTTTATTATGGTTAGAAGGCATTGTCGAAAGATAATACAATATCATCTGTGAAGTTCAGATCGGCTAATCTGAAGCACAGGAGAATTTCTTCGCCAGTATCCTGAACGTATGGAAGAGTAATGTGCATAAAAGCATCTATTAAAAAATTAAACAAAAATGGGTAAAGTGGACAGCTTCGACGAATACCACCGCTGATATTAAATCCGTGTGTTAAACCAATGTAGATCTTATCGCTAAGAGAAGTGTTTGTGTACAGAACATGTGTCATATTGACAAAATTAGTTGGCATACAACTTTACCGCTTAAAAGTAAACTGCGATTAATTGAAGTCCAGTACAATGGCACTTTTGATACAGCGATATACATGGCGTTGTTCAAGGTAAAACAATCAATACAACCATTTCCTGGCCGGAACCAGACTACTTTTCTGGAATGTAATTTACGTGAAACGATTAAACATGGCAAGAGAATCGAATAAAACAATCTAGATTCGACTGCAATCAAACTTGTTCCACGATGATTATGACACGAATTACAATTGCATTTTTTGCAGATAGAAATGGTTTTGACCCACTCCAAGCAACCGGCATGGTTTTCCTACCGCATATTAAATAAAAGCGTTAGTCAACGCCCAAAAATTTGTCACCAACACCTTTAAATAAGCTCGGAAAAAAGTAGCGGAACTGTAACTGGGCGACGTTTAAGAGATAGAAATGTATTCAGTATTTCTAATTATGGTGGTTGCTCGAGGTGAACGTTTCAAACTGTTGAATCGGAAATGCTTCAGGTGCCCCAGAAATCTGATATGTGCAGCGTACGACACAATTATCAAGACGACACACTGCATTGTTTATTTGATTCTTGTTACTAATGCACACATACTAAATAAGTGAAAAATCTCAGATGAATCAACCACATATGTACATTATCTTCCAAACACCAAACAAAAATCTCAATCATGAACATAAAGTTCTTCTCATCATTGTCAAAAAAGAATAAAAGGTTTTTGTATTGATTGTGAAAGCGCAGCTAAGCAGGCTTAAACTTTAAAACACAAAACGATTCTGACTTTGACAAACCTTTTTATTTTCCTCTTGTACTTCTTGAAGTTTTACACAGAATGGTTTTGCCGGCATTTCAATTGCTAACTCCAGTTGTGGGCTAACATAGATTGGAGGCGGGAAACTTTTGAGAAGCCGATGAGTTACGTCACTTGGTATCGCAACCCTACTTGCTTCTTCCAGCAACATATTAATCAGCTTCAGTTGGCCGGATGCAACATCTGCGATCTTGTTGTTATCATTCGTTTTGTTGTCAACAGCACGGGATGCCTCGCAATCAGTACGCGTTTTCAATTCGTCACAACTGACAGCCTCAGTATGAGCCCCGACAGTAACCACAGGATCGCAATTGTTATTTACAGTGTCAAAAGGCAGTTGGCAGTCTTCGCCTAACAACATTCGTTTGGCGGTAAACAAATGAGATTTTGCAGCTTCATGCGCACCCAGAGCTAGCAAGCATTGTCCAGCTCTAATGTGTAAACGCGCGCGATTCACCGAAGGAAATCCATGCTGAAAAAGGTTAAAAACAATGTTCAACAGCTATACCATGAATTTTCCCACATTCCTCGCCCAAATATATAGTGGGAAAATGGTGCAATACCGGCTAGTACTGATGAGACGCCAGTGAACACGAAACATGTGCATGAGAGTATACTTTTCGTTCCTGCTGTCTTCGGTTTATTCTTCTGGTCATAATTGAACTAATTTGTTACGAGGTGCGCAACACCTAATAAATAATTGCATAAATATTAGTTCTCCGCCACATACAGTATCCAGCAATGCATTCAATCAATTTCAGTTATTGAATCAGACCTACATAGCTGAAGGCCAACTCATTCCAAAAAAATCATTGCATCTTCCCCACGCTCTGCCTTACGCATAACACGCAAACATACAATGCGAATTGGAAGCAGAATTTTTTAGATTTAAAGAGAATGAAGTGGGCCTTGAAGCATCGCTTTATTTTAGTGTAGGGGTATTTTGCGGGGTTGCTTTCGTTCATGATTCTATACCCGTCCTACATATCAATGGTGGCTATTAATACTACCCGTGCGCCTAATCAGTCTCTGATCCTTTTCGGATGGTTGATATGAGAAAGCCGAAACTTGGTTCCATACATATATTAGATATAATGTTGCAAATAGAAATATAATTCACAGTTAGTCCACACTGACCATGTGTAGGTCGACAATAAAACAGATTTTAATGCAAGAATAGGTCTTAAACACCATTCACAGTTGAACTAAATTGTCCGTCTTCTAGACGACAAAAATTAAAATGATTTATGTTTACAAAGAGAAATGTTTTATGCACAATCAGTTATTCGAATATAAATGTCTGAATTGAACTGTATTTATACCATCGATTTAAAACATATGAAGATATGTAAAAAGTCATCGTTAAAAGCCATCACTAAAAATGAAGTGCTAAGCCCCATATAGGATTCAATGACAAAAAACTTGATTGAAAATACATGATGACATGAATGGAATCAAGGTTAAAAGTTATCACTAAAAAGGAATATGTAAATCGTTTAAAGACATCAATGATAAAAACTCGACTGAAAGTACATTGTAACACGCGGCTCCGTGTTACAACCCAACGAAGATCAATTTTTACAAACGCTGTGCTCTTTAAGGTCAAATATTCTAACTCTGTCCTTAAACAATATTTCCCTTAGCTGTGATTTTAGGAACAATCTCTTTTAGTCTCAAGCAGTTTTAATCGATATTTCTTGAACTGCAATTTTATGTGTAATTAATAGTGCTTTTATAAAAGAAACAGAACCGCGCTCGAAACGGAAAAAACACGCGGTGGACTATGGTGTCTCATAGAACTTATTTCGTTTAGTTGCAGAAGTTACGCATTGGATTTACCGTGGTTAACTATCCGAACTCCAGAGAGTAATGGATTATTCGTTACTATGAAAATGATGACATGAATGGAATCAACGTTAAAAGTTATCACTAAAAAAAGATATGTAAATCGAATAAAGACTTCAATGACAAAAAACTCACGAATATCTAGTTCACTGCTTGCTATTGTTTTAAACTAATGTCATTATACTAATCCATTATTCTCTGAAGTTCGGATAGGCCTTCTTGGATATGCACAGTAAATCCAGTGTAACTTATCCAACTATACGAAATAAGTTCGCAGTGACACAATAGTCCACCGCGTGATCCTCGCGGATCGCGCGCGGTTCTGTTTATTGAATAAAAACCCTATTAATTTCAAATAAAATTGCAGTTCAAGAAATATCGATTAAAACTGTTTGAAACTAACAGAGATTGTTCCTAAAATCACAGTTAAGAGAAATATTGTATAAGAACAGATTTAGATTATTTGACCTTAAAGAGCACTGTATCGAACATCGTTGGTTTGTAACACGGAGCCGCGTGTTACAGTAGCACAGGCCCATATAAAGAGGCCATTTCCTTTTTGCCGAAGTTTAACTCGATTGCAATAGCCGGTACAATATATAATAAATATTTAAAAGCTATATATTTAAATCTAAGATTTCACATGAACTAAATGTTGTGGGTGGGATGTCCATCATTAGCTCCGTATTCTGTTCGTTGCTGTACAATATATATACTCATTCCGCTTTCTTTTTCAAAAAGTAAGAGACCTTAAATTAACATTGGTTGCCCGAGCGATGATAAAAAATAATTAATTCAAAGTATCGATCTTGATAAAAACACCAGTCCCATTTTGTCCATACATTTGTCAGTGTAAACTAAGAATTGTGTAATGCAGACAGAGTCGCTTCATGGTGAGAGCAACATATTCCGAAGCAGACGTGCCCAGGTTTGAGCCCCGTCCGTGGCAAGCTCTGGACAGTATGTGATGAGTTCCCAATAAGGAAAAGATCGGTCTACTTGATGAATTGCCTTCTTACATTACACAATTCTTAGTTTAAGCTGGCAAATGTATGTGCACAACGGGATAGGTTTTTATATCAAGACTGCCACTATTGTTTTACTAAGTATTAGATATTACAGTTGAATCGAGTTTCCACAAAAATAAAATGGCCCTTTTTTAGTTCTGTATAAATAAAATTTAAAAAACATTCTTCAATATACAATTTAGTTCTCAATTTAAATTATTATTGCACAAAATTAGCTGACATGAGGATTACGCATAGCATTAACAGCCAATTAGAAATCCATCGTTTTGGTACCATGTACCGACTAGGCAAACATGTATATTTTCAGTACCATAACGTTTGTATCGGATATTGACACAATAGCCATAGTGTTGGTAACCTTTGCAGATTCGGTATATAAATTATTTATAATGAGGTAGCTTTGAAGTCGCATTTTCGACGACCTTATATAAAGTTAGCTTCACCACTACAGGTTTACACATTTGAGTAGGAGATTGTAGCATCCTATTTCCCAACATTCCTTACCCAAATATATATAGTGGGTAAACGGCGTAATACCGTCCCCTACTGATGAGTCGCCAGTAAGCACGAAACGAACGTACACGAGATTATACTTTTCCTTTTTTCCGTCTTTGGTTTATCCTTCTGGTCATATTTGAATTAATTTGATACTAGGTGTGCAACACCTAATACATAATTGCATATATATTAATACTCCGTCACAAACAGAATCTAGCATTATATATATATATATATATATATATATATATATATATATATATATATATATATATATATATATATAATAGGAATATCATGATTATCGCGAAATGTGATAACTTGCTATCAAGGCCAGAGTGTATGGATTTACTGGAGTAACAGGTGTTCAGAAACCGTTGTAATTCTCAATTTTGATGAACTTAAGAATGCATTGAAATCCTTCGTGTTGGAATCGGTTACAGTATAGAAGGCAGACAATGAGGGCGAGTCGACTATAGGGTGAGGAAGCGTTGGCCACTACAATTGGGTTCAGCTGGGATTTATTATACGTCACGCCGGTGAATGAAATCAAGGTGAAACAGGTTAATGTTTTGGAGGCTATTACGCTCGCAACCGCGAACAAGATGAATGCAGTCATTTTTTCGCGGCATGTAGACATGAATTTCATAAGGCTGTGTAACCAAGGCGCTTCGTTGGCCAACTGATGTCTGACAGCTGATTACCGGTCTTCCTTGTATTTGTTATACGAGAGTTAATAATCAATTCTCGAATTGAGTTGTGTAGCAATAGCCGCTTTTATGACTGAGAACTCACCAAGGGTCCTATCTAGGACTGGCATTAATTAAACAGAAAGGACTCGCAGAAGCGCCCGTATTAGGATGAAGCACAATAATGGAAGCCGACTTCCAGCTGAAGTGTGCATAACATAATAAATATTTGTAAATTTTTTGCTAAATCGACGCTCTTTATCAGAGCAAAATACAATATTTACTTGATTACAAATAAGGCGTGTGGTAAATTTACAAATGGCTTTTGATGGGTTGAAAACAAATGAGCAATTTGACTGCAGAATTGGGTATAATTAAGTCTCGTCTGGATGATACACTAATGATAAATTCTGATGGAATCCGCATAGACGATCCAACCAGTATAAGTTGACACAACAAGTTGATTCGTGTATTTTACACAATGTGTATACATCTCCTATTATCCAAGCATGACTTATTTGTCATATCTTCTTGATTTAAATGGGAAAGTCTTTTTAGTCGTATTGGTTAGACGCGAGTTAGCCTACAGTATAGAATACACTGGACACTAGTCGACTACGGGACGATGGAGCAATTTGTGGTTGTTCGAAGGACATCGAACCTATGTAGTTAAACAATACATAGCCCATGTCGCCTAGGCAGAACCACCCGGATCGTCGGGAATACGTCAATATAAATAATGAGTGTATGACCAATAAACTTAATTAACACTCCGATATTAAACATAGCTTTTAGCAATTGACGAGAAAAAGGAAGACTCAACTTGACCACGCGCTACATTCACGGCCAACTATATAGCTTACTAAGCGAGTAGTACAATCAAATTCGTTCTTGTCTCAAGTAGCAGCGCACAGATTTACACATTTTCACTAATAAAAGCCAGTCCAAGATAGGTCATGGCGAACAATCCTCCCGAAGAGAATCAGATGTTGCACTGATGAAACAACTTTTTCCATTAATACAAGAGAGTCACAAAATCGGATTCAAATTCATTCTACATATAATCAATCAAATACGATAAGCAACGGACAACCAGGAAAATAGTGTGAGAACAGCAAAAAAATTGCTATTTATAACTTCATCACCCACACAGATTAGCAATTAACATTTGTTAATTTAATTTACTTACATGTATTGCACGATTGATATCGGCCAATGCCTCCCTGTGTGCTCCAATATTAAACAATGCACATGATCGGTTTCCGTAGGCCAGAGCTTTGTTAAGATTCGACTTCGCGTAGAACAAAGATCTGGTGTATTTCAACAGAAGAGTTTTCATTCCTAAGTTAGGATTCTTAGAAGTACCCAACCGGTTGCCTTCGACGATTCCAGACCATAATCTATTGCCAGTTTTACGATAAGTATCAGACAATGCATCCGATTTACGCGATAGTGCAGAATACTTTGAATTGCTGGAGCTGCAACTACCTAAATGAAAACATTATACAATAATAGACATTTCAAAATTCTACAGAGCCTGGTTATCAACTTTCGTTCAATATATCTATTCGACATCCGGGAAATCAGTCTCTATGACAAATTACACTTATTTGGACAAATCAGTCTTTTTTTATGAAAAATATTACTTACTACTTGATATGGGCAGTCTCGTGGTCTTTTGCGCCAGAAACCATAGAAATTCCGGCATGACGACCGGCAGGCATAAGCTAAAAAACCCGGGAATGGTAGTATGAACCTCGTCGATTTTAAAGACACATCGCCATTATTCCGTTTCAGTTGAAGCCTTTAATTTGGTCTAATTACGCAGCAACAGTGTTAAATGTTTAACGACGGAATGGCTACTAGCATTTTGGCAGATAGTGCCCATCAGCTTTGGTTGGCAGACTGTCTAAGTGAGGGAAAACTCCAAATACAAACCATTCTTACTAGGAATGTGCGACTTAGTGTTCTTTTACAATCAACATATAGCCATGTACGATGAAAATTATAATGACATACTGCATCGGCCATCACGCAGTATAAAAATGGTTGTCTTATCTGCTGACAAGTGCGGGGTGGATAAGCGACATCAGGCTACTGCGGGCACATTCATCTCCATTTCTTCTCTTTCCTCTCCTCAATTTAACAACAACGCTCTTTCGTGTAGTATGTATTTGGCTGTTTTTGTTGCCAAATGTCGAAAATGGTTTAAGATGACTATTATACATCAAACATCAGCGTTTTTAATGTTCATACATTAAAACTTGGACAACAAGAAGCTCTTGCACGTACGTTGGATAAATTAGAAATCGATGCATGTTGCGTATTTAAAATTAGAATAATAGATCCTACGTGTGTAGAGGTTAAATTAATTATAGGACAGAAATTAACACTCATATAAAAATAAATCAATTTTTATTTTTGGACATTTGATGTTATCGCTGGTTTCGTAAAATAATATTGTAATTTTTGAAAAATATTGTAAAATTTTTTGGAAGTTCTTTTGTTCATATTGTCGAAGTTTTGGACTTGTTTTGTGGAAGAAAATGAGAGTTTTGATCTGAGTTTCTGAATTGCATAAGCGGGACACTGCGTGGTTCCATCTCCGATTCTTTGTGAATAAAACTTTGTAATCCTCTCGTCGTTTTGTTTTTAATTATCAGCGAAAAGAAACAAATTTGCTTTGAGTCTCAATCATTCCAGTTCAGTAAATTTGTGGACATCAGCGTATCCGAGTAAGCTTACCTAATTAATATAATATATAAATTACAAGTAATTTAATAATATCATTTCTGGTTTATTAAATACTGAGGAAACAGAGCAGTTGGCTAGCGGACTTAAGGATTGTAGCTTAAGAGATAGTTCAGAGGAACTTAAGTGTTCCAAGATAGATGATCATTCCGCATATATGGATTTTCCGGGCCTGGCATCCATGAGACCCCCTTATGGTAGTGACCTAAGGGCCTTTACACGTGCATCGCAGAGCTGGGTGCACCATCCTTATCTACGCGTTATTGGCTTGCTTAATTAAATGGATCCCTGTAAATAGCCGACCTGGTGCGGCATATTCCGGTACATCCACTAAAATCAATGAAAAAACCCGTAATCAATGCTGTCTTCTATATAATTAAACAAACATTATTTGCGCCGGTGGTGATAACAATGACTTTTTAATCAAGTTTGCGATCTTGAAATAAATACCGGACCCATTATTTACATACTTTATTATAGTAATTGCCATCAACATCCGCACAACCAATGTCCGTTTAGTTATATATCATTCCTCCATGTAGTGTGGTGTCTGTTCAGTAATGACAGATTCGGTATAGTTAGTTGGAACTTTTGGTCTAAATGGATGCCATATGTGTTTCATCTAAAATAAAAAGTTTAACCGGGGTACATTAGTTAGTACATAACTACAAGGTGTGTGTAATATGCGGTGGGGTCGCTCAATGGTTATAGCAATAGATTCCGAACCAGACGGGTTTCCAATAAAGACGAAACCATTCTACTAGATGAATTGCCTTTTGTATATTATACCATTCTCAGTTTATACTAATAAATTTATGTCCTTAATGGATCAGGTGTTTATATCAAGATCGACACCTTGATTACAGTAATGAACAACACTCATCCGGACGTTCATGTTGCAGATGGTTAAGTTTTCCCGGTCGATCTTGACTACGCAGAAGATATCGTCCTATTATTCCATAAACTATACTACTCAGACCACCTTGAATAGATTAGCAGATGTTTTCCGTCTTTCTGTACGAAATTAGCACCCTCCTAATGGTAGATACTTTTTCAGGATCAGCCACCACTTACTCCAATTCTGCGAATACAGATTGAAGATCTAGGCATAGTTGACAGGTTTACATGTCTTGGAAGCTATATCAATAATTCAGGCAACGTATCTCATCATCATCATGCTCAGCCATACAAGTAAAAAATGACTGTTTCACTGCCATATAACCATAAGGAGTGAAAAAAAGTATATAAGTGAATTTAGACAAATTATTAGTGTGATTTACGAGAGAGAGAGAGAAGGAATACCTTGCTATTATAAGTAAATTTATCAGGATTACTCACAGGAATGAGGCAAACTAAGCCTCCCCACAACACCATTATGGCCAAGTTAGAATTCGGGCAAGGCGACATCAGCAATACAGCTTCCTTGCGGATTTCACTGTATCACGTCATAAACAAACCGAACCTCGCAGCTAACTTTGCCCTACTAAGAAAAGAAAGTTACGAAGATGATTTTAGTAGACATCTGCAACAAGATCGCCACTGAGCTCGATTCGATGCCATATCGCTAAGGGTTTCTAACCAAGAACTATGATGCGCACGAGGACCCCATCATGACAGACGAGTGGGTCCGATACAACCCAATTTGGATATAAGTGACTTTAATTGTTTCTGCCATGTCAAAATCTGCCCACCTTGTTTCTTACGCCAATTTGGTGCTGGATGAGAGACCAGAGCTCTATTGGGCAATCGAAATGAGGGCATACGCAAAACGTGACAGAGCCAACGAAATTGATGGAGCCTTATTTGTTTTTCTAACGACGAGCACTTATTATCAGATCCAAAAATACGTTTACGGATGTCAACGTTAGTCATTCTTTGTTGGTAACCAACATGTGCTATACTTCTCAAACAACGATGATCGAATGCCTGTAAGCGTCTCAGATCATCAACTCTAAGAGGCCAAGTTTCACTAGCGTATAGTAAGACTGCGCGTACAGATGCATTGTAAACACGACCTTTAAGGCAAAGTGAAATATTGGCGTTTCTCCATAAATGACGAAGGTTCGAGAAAGCTACTCTAGCTTTCGCGATCCGTATTCTCACCTCGTCGGACATATTGCCTACGTTATTGATAGAGCTCCCAAGATATGTAAACCTGTCGACTATATCTAGATCTTCATTCTGCAGTCGCAACGTTGGAGTGAGTGGTGGGTGATCCTGTAACAGTATCTTACATTTAGAGGGTGCGAATTTCATACCGAAAGACGGAACAACGTTTGCTAATCTATTTAAGGTGGTCTGGGCAGCATCCTGATTGTCGAATAATAGTACGATATCGTCCGCATAGTCAAGATCGACTAGTTTATCTCCCGGGAGAACTTCAACTTCAGCGTCCTGAATGTGTGAGAGAGTGTTGTTCATAATAGCATCGATTACAAAATTAAACAAAAATGGGGAAAGTGGACAACCTTGACGAACACCACTGCTGGTTGTAAAGTTATGCGTTAATTCGTTGTAGACCTTAACGCGACCAGAAGTATTTGTGTAGAGAGCTCGTATAATATTAACAAATTTAGTGGGCACACCGCTTTTCGACAAGATATGGAATAAAACATTGCGATCCACCGAATCAAATGCACCCTTGAAGTCTAGAAAGACGGCTATTGTGGGACGGTGATATAAATGTCTCCGTTCGACAACTTGCCTTAACGTAAAAATAATATCTATACTACCTTGTCTCGAGTGGAAACCGGCCTGTTCTTCTCTTGCATGTGATTCACGTGAAGCGCTAAGACGACGTAGGATAATCGAATCAAATAACCCAGATACGACCGGAGTCAAACTTATACCACGATGGTTATCGCACAAATTACGATTGTCTTTCTTGAAGATGGGAATGATGGTCAACTCATTCCAATCAAGTGGTACGGTTACCTCATTCTATATAGTATGATAAATTTTGGTCAACTTTTAGACTGCGCTTAAGTTGCGACGGGTATTATTATGAGTAAAGGTGGAATTTGGCGCCTAATTTTGAGTATCTCCATAGATTTTACAGAAACCCAGTAACTATTTCTACGGGGGCCTGCAATGCCACATACAGTAGTACCTGCATTGTGCATAGTGGAACTTACTTTGGACCAAAATTCGGATTTCTACCATCCAGACCAGTTAGATTAGCTTAGAATATCTTGATAATTTTGATGGAAGGACGGTTGTTCGAGTTTGCCTAAATCAATTTAGGGTTTATTCGTATTTTCACGGAAAATTTTAGTGTAAATCTACAACAGATAAGCGCATGGTCCGAGTCGACAGAAGTTTTCCAAAAGGAGCGACAATCCTGGATGCAACCACGCCTTCTATAACTAATTGCTACATGATCTATTTGAGTCCACCGTTGTCCGGGTGCAGGAGGACGCCATGTAGCACGTCTAAAATTACGTCGGAAGTTTGTACTACTTCAATATAGTCTATATTCAGCGCAGCTATCCAAAATTCGTTCACCATTATCGTTGCGAGTCGAGCTTATAGTGTATCTTCCACCTAAATGAAATTCTGTGTTACTTAAACGCCGAACTTGTGCATTCATGTCACCCATAACCAGGACTATATCTGGACTTCGTGCTTTACTTAGTAAGGAGCTTAATTCATAGTAAAAAGCGTCTTTGCTTTCTTCTGTCCTGCAATCGGTAGGAGTATATGCAGATACAACGAAGAGGCAACGATAATATCGGTTTTTTGCTTTGATTTTAGTAGATGTAATTAAACGTGCCTAAGAAACAAGACAGACAGATTTTGACATGGCAGAAACAGTTGAAGTCAATTACATTCAAACTGGATTGTGTAGGAACCACTCGTATGCCAGGATAGAGTCCACGTGCGCATCATAGTTCTTGGTTGGAAACTCTTAGATATATGGTATCGAATTGAGCACAGTGATGACCTTGTAGGGCCAAGTTAGCTGCGAGGTATGGTTTGTTTATGACGTGATACAGTGAAAGCCGCAAGGAAGCTGTATTGCTGATGCTGCCTTGCCCTAATTCTAACTTGACGACATTAGTGTTGTGCAGAGGTTTAGTTTGCCTCACTTCCGTGAGTTATTTAGATAAATATGCTCATAGTAATTAGGTACTCTTACTCTCGTAAATCTAACTAATAATTTGTGTGCCAAAATTATTATTTCTTTCGCTATTTATAACAAAGTTCTTGTTTCTTGTTTCGCATCTTATGGTTATATGGCAATGAAACATTACTTGCTATTGGCATTTGTACGACTGTATATGACAATGATGAAGTATTCCTTAATGATAAACGACAAATACTGGAAGGAAGCAATATTAACATAAGGCATATGACGACATTATCTACCGTTTGCATATCGTCACACTATTCCTTATTATGAAATTAATTTTTAAAACATAGTAGAGGAGTTCCTATGTGATAACCGCTACCCGTTCCAATTGCAAATGGCTTTATGTACCATTTCGTATCTATTATTTCAGAAAGGACACCTTCAAAAACGTCATTTAATGATCGATAGTTTGATGAAATATTTAAAATGTAGAAACATGGTGAAGATGAATAAAACGTCGACAGTTAACAGCCTCCAGTTCAACTCATCAAATAATTAACGAATTTCATTGAATAATTTTTAAAATCTGCACGAAATTGTTTGGAGATTGAACAGTGTAGTATCATTAATCAAATTTGTCGTTAATTCATACCTTTCTAAAAAAAATACCTTGGGGTTTTACCTGGCCTGAATTTTAAATAACACAGGCTGAATTCCAATTTGTCCTAAAGTATATTTCGGCATCCTTGGCGTAGGCTATCTTCAGTTAACCAATCTTCACAATTAAAAAAAACTAAGCTTGGGTTTTAAAACTTTTGATGAATGGTGAACTAAAGATAGCATACGCCAAAGGATACCCAAATGTAGTTAGGGAATAACTGGAATCCAGCGTGTATTAGTCACAGCATAATTCAGGTAATATTGATAAATTCAGTTGCGCAAATTTTCTTTCTTTTAAGCACCTTTGGTTCGAAACGGAATAAGAACAGCCAGCAAAACTAAGATGATGAAGTTGCGTGTCTGAAAAGCGAGTTTAATGTACGCTCATCTTTAATCATAAAATTTTACACACAAGTATTTTGAAATTTGATTGCGGAATGTCAGCTGCATATTTTCCAATGCCGCGTTTTGCGTACTCGGGTTTTAGCTTTGCACCTACAGCTTCATAATGATCCAATTAATCACAATTTCCATTTTCGCTTTGCCTTCGATCGGGCTGAGTTTGTATTCGTCCCAATGGAAATGCGGTTCTATCACATGCGTGTTGTAATAGAACCGCATTTCCATTGGGACGAATACAAACTCAGCCCGATCGAAGACAAAACGAAAATGTAAATTGTGATCAAAAGGATCTTTAACACACAATGTTTGTAATAGTTAATAACGCCCTTCATTTAAAATGCAACAGGTAACATGTCTTAATAGTAATGAAATTAAGAATAATACTCACCAGTTGGCTGATACGTTGCTACTTCTGGGAGTTGCATCAATATCCGGACCCGATCAAAATCGGACTGACACTTATCGAATCCTGGTGGCCAAAGTTGTGTGATAACGGTTTCTTTTTGTCTATCCGTAACCGAATGATGCTTGCCAGCTCCTACCTTATTTGTTCCCTTTGTTACTTTAGAGGTACAAGCTGGCGAATCTTTATCGCCAACTTGTTCATGGCTTTGAATCTTATCGTTTGCCAGCTGACCAGAATTTAGTTTAGTTCTCCATGCTCGTTGTACAGAGGAAGCGACCAAATCACAGTAAATCTGAAAGATTAAAGCAAGGGCAGTTAATAATAAGTCTGAAATTATACAAAGAAACATTCGACCAATTTTAGCTTCAATCATTCTCTCAAATCAGCATTTCAAGAGTCATCTTGACACGGCACTTGATTCAAAATAAGGTGTTGCATTCAGACATTTGGTTACGTCGATTAGCTACAGCGACAAATTTAAACATTCAATTTCACACAGGCAAAATTTATCAAAAAATCGAACAATCAAATTATTCACAGAGTAACGTATTTCCAAATATGATGGAATTTACATTAAAAAATTCATCGTCGTTGTTTCAGTTGACTCAAGTGAGCGACCATTAGCACTGAATATTTCTCGTTATCTACCAAATCCAATTAGTGTTTAATTGCTGTTGGCTTAAGACTCCTAAATTTTATTCAGTTACATTCCTTAAGGATGGGTCTTCTCAAAATAAAGAAAGACACTTCAGTAAATAACCGTTCTATAAATATATTTTTAATTTTGGACTGTTTCTTATTAATTTTATGTTTATAAACGACAATTTGCTCAATGACCCATTTTCAATTGTGAATTGGAATTTGCTCATTCGGTTAATTAACATTTTTTAAAAGTTCATCTCGTCCACCCAATTATTCTAAATGACAAATATATCATCCAGGAATCGTTCATACAATTCAAGTTTTAGTGGCGTCCTATCTACAGGGGATTAGTATACTGAGTGTTGTTGGATTCCTGGGAAAGGCACTGGAAATGCGGCACTGATAGATAATACAACCAAGATTAAATCGAACTTCATTGACAGAGATTGTACGAATAGTGTGGAGCCTTCGGAGTGATTAGACGAATCAGCACCCGGCCATAACGAAGCCGAATTCAACGCGTACTTCGAAATGAGGATCAACCAGAACATTGCGGAACTGAGTGTTTATCGACAACCGACGAAAGAAAGTCGTTGGTTTGTTAAATTAGATGCATGGAGATTTTTGCTACCGGGACCAACAGTGGCTGTCCATTCAAGATAGCTATTACATGTTTATAACACTATTTTCTCAATATGAAATAGATCGAAGTCGAACGCATATTCATCAACTCCATGATCAACCATGGAACGTCGAAAACCTCCTGGTCCTTTTGTTACTGGTATAGTGTTGTTCATGGCTACCATTTCGAAGGTCGTCAATCAAACAATTTCATCTATTTCATACTTAACGACGAACTCATTCATATGATACAAATTTATCAATGTATGATCTATAGAGCTTTTAGATTTCATATGTTGAATGTTAGGATTAACACTTAAAACATGTCACCCGGTATATGCACCTTCACTACATTATTTAATAAGGGCGCGACGTTATCTCTTTGTATGAGAGTCACCATGTGTTTGATCCAATTCATCATTATAGTAATAATTTCACTTCCCTCTGCAATTTTGCCGTCGGGCCTTTATTTATTTTTCTGTGAACTAATGTATTATTCAGGTGTGTATAGATCTTACAGGAAAGATACTATTTATCCATTAGAATAATCGCTCCTCTATATCTGCTTTCATAAAAAATCGCACTACGATATAATCATAATTAAAATAACAAAAAAAGAAAAATGTTAAAAAGAACTGTCAATAATGACAAAAATAATAATTTAGACAAACAAATTGTAAGTGCAGAATGATTTCTTATCGGGAGGATATAGTTAATGAGTAAATTTACTTAGATAACTAACAGAAGTGAGGAAAACAAAGCCTCCAGACATCATTATCGCCAAGTCAGCTTCGATGCAAGGCAACATCAGCAATACAGCTTGCTTGCGATTTCCATTACGTCATGTCAGAAACACAACCAAACCTCGAAGCTAACCCTGCTGAACTAAGAACAGTATGTTGAGACAATGCTTCTACAAGAAATCTGCAACAAGATCGCCGCCGAGCTCGATTGGATACAATATAGCGCTGAGTTTCCAACAAAGAATCGTTCATGAACCACATCCAGGCGATCCATTGGGTCTCTTAGTTTCTAGCTCATTCTGCAATGTCAATGTCTTCCCACCTTGTTTCTTGCACCAAACCTACAACGGATAAGTGCACGGTCAGAGTCAACATAAGAGTTCCAAAACGAACGACAATCCTAGATTCAATGACGTTGAGCATATGTACTTTTCAGAGCTAAATAGAGAAATTAGGATAGATAATTTAACGGAAAATTAGATACGTATATCGGAGACGAAAAGGTACAGGAAGTGAGAATGTAACTGAAAGAGACTGGAGGGCAAAGATATACCGAGAGACAGTGACGAAAGAAGAAATAGGCATAGGTCGACCGAAACAGATTCGAAGATACAGCTGCAGAGATACATCGAAAGCTATAAAAAAGAAATATCGAGGAATTAATTAAAAAAATTTAGGCAATGGGAGATAGACAATGGAGTGGAACAAGGCGAAACTAAGTCAGAGACAATGAAAGAACGGAAAAATAACGTCAAAGGCAGACAGATAGAGAAATCGTGCGACTGAGAGAAGAATTGAGAAAATCTACCTGAATTCATTAGACAGCATGTACAATTCTAAATTTTAATAAGTATTGTCGAAATTAGGATGGACTTGAATTTTAATAACACAATCGTCTTCGCTTTCATAAATTTATTATATTACGTGCGATTGCCACTTTTAAATTCAGTACAGCAATATTGTTGATGAATGTGATACCTTTGAAATTGTAACACGCGGCTCCGTGTTACAATCTCTCTTGATTTTAGCAGCGACTTTGTAGATAGATAAAGTTCTCAACGACTAAGATAAAATCGACTCGAATTGTCTTCGGTGGGTTTGAGGACGCGAAATACGAGCAACCTACCGTTATCAATAAATGCAAGCAAAATGTTAGTCAATGTCTCACTCAACCATACAAAATCGAAATTTGGGTTTTTATCTCGATATTTCCAAATGACTGGCCAGATAAAAAGATAATTAAATATAAAATTCTAACATTAAGCATATACGATTTTCATAAAGTATATAGTTCTATCGGTTGACTTACAATAAACTCATTATTCTCATTCATTAAATTAGCCACCAATTCCAAATCTGTTTTGTCATAACTGTTTATGCTGCTAGAGAAAATTTTCGATTTTATTTGATCAAATGGTTTCATTCTTCACGCTATAATGACATAAACCTTAAAACTTAGACACGCACTAACATTCACAGGCAAAACAGATTAGTTAACAGGTAAAGAGCCGATATACAACGGCTTTGATTTGAACAGTAACTAAACCAGCACAGCGCTTGGCTTCTTAAATTATTGGAAATATTAAATAAATTTTAGAGCTTCTAAAATTATAAACACAATAATTGTTTATTCGGATATAAACTGTATCAGATCAATCAAACGTAATGTAAAGCTGAATAAATATCAATTTAAAAACTGGTAAATCAGTTAAATTATTACAAAATATCTTGTATTTTTGATTTAATCGTATAATAAATAGGATCGGCTAATTAAGCACGTGCAAACAATTTAACAATAATTTGTAACGACTGTGTAACGACACAAATCAATCGGTGACATATTGCGTAAATAAAATTCAAATCTATTTACGTTGCACCAATGAGAAAAAAGCAAATTGCCGTTTAACCACGTTAAACGACGTTTAACCAATAGTATGCAAGTACACACATTGCATGCTATTTAAGCACGGTAATTTACCATGCAAGTCAGTTGTGGCATTTGCCTTCTACCTGCTTCACGCGTGTGCGTTCTGTCGGTTGTCACGCGTGTGCGCTCTGTCGGCTGTCAGTACCCACTCATCTTGTTGCGGGATACCGGAGAGACGAGCCAATTGAGTGCAGGACCTGCAGGACACCATCCACAACACGATCACAGCTCAACCACAGGAGCAACAAATCAACCAGAGTCCACCCAAGGCTCTAGGACATCTTCAACGCTGAAGACTTAAAGCGAACGTATTACCCGGCCCTCTTAAGGGCCCCCATATCAGTAACTAATCTCTATTCAGAGCACCTTAACCGAGTTTGTAACGTCGTACGGCATTTACTTGAAGCCGGGGCGTTTACAAAATTGGCGACCACGCCAGGATAATGATTATTTATCTGATTTTTTTTGGGTATAAATAAATTGACTTTCTTCTTCATTTGTTTGGGATGAATCGACTAACATTTGCGTTTTCTTTACCCTGATCCTGTTTTTCTGTTGGGTATATATTCGTGAATTTGTGGTGTTCGTCTTCCCTAAAGGAAGATTTCAAATTTTGGAAGCAGTGGGTTATTCTTGCTGTTGAAAATAATAATTCATTGGCACTTAAGAGCTAACGGGCCCTTGTTCGTCTTCCCTACAGGAACAATTTCAATTTTGGAAGGAGTGACGCTGTTCTGTGTTGAAATAATAATACATTGTCATCAAAGGCCATCGGGGCCTCTGTTCGTTTTTTCCTTTTGTACTGGACAATATCAAGCAACAGTGGAAGCTGTTTGTGGGTAAGCGTTTCGTTATATATTTATACATTTATATATACATTTTCATATTGCTTATAAATTTATGCTTTTAAGATCCCGTAAGATTGTTAAAATGTCAGGTCCAATTTTAGATATTGATGTTCCTGTTTGGGATGGAGATAGTGAGTTATTTTTTATGCGCGTAGACTCCGCTTTCTCCCCGTTTCCTGATTATGACAGTCATCAAAAACTGTCAAAGGTTTTTGCTAAACTACCTTCTGAATTGCAGCGACGGATTTATCCTAAGCTTGAGGCCATTAGGAAGCTACCTAATCCCATTTTGGGCCTACAAAACGAGGTAGAATCCTTGCTTGGACCCACGGAAACTGAGCAGATAATAAACAAATATGCGCAGTTAGATATGCCAAATCTTGGCCCCATAGAAATACTGAGGGAATTACGGAAACGTTGGTATAAAACCAACATTTCTGACCATGAGGCTAAGGTTGTTTTTATTAACAATCTTCCCCAAACATTAAAACTCTTTGCCAGACAGCTCCCCAACACTCTCTCTATAGATGACTTATCTGAGAGATGTGAGTTAGAATATAGGGTTTTGGAACCCAAAGTGAATCCATCATCCTTTTCTTCACCCCCGCAAGATGATAGAATCTCCTCCTTAGAGAGAACAGTGGCGAACATGGCCAAAGTTCTAGAAGGATTGGCCATTACCAAATCGGAGATAAATCATGTGAATGCTCGACCAAAATTCGTTTCCAAGTCAAATTATAATGGTAGGCGGCGATCGAGATCTCCGCAATCATTTAATAAATATGCTCCAAAGAACTGGTGTTATAACCACCAGAAGTTTTTTATGCTTGCCAAGTTTGTCTTTGTCGTTCCGAAGAATTTCCGAATGAGTGTCAATTTCCACAGCTGACGGAGAGGACAACAGACCGCAGGCACAAGGGTGCATCAGTATCGGGAAACGTCTGGCGCAGGAAGTAGAAGACCGTACTTTCTGCACATCAACGGCATCAACGGCGCTACAGGGAAGAAGCCAACTACAATCCGACATCCCTGTCGACTCTTTTCGTCCACGCCGAATTTTTCACATAGAGAACCAAACAGACAATGCCGGTCGCTATCACCAGCCTACTTGTTTGCATGACCCGGCCAAACAGCCAAACGAACTTCTGCACCTTCTTGATTTCAAAACTGGCGAAGAGTACATCGTAGACACAGGTGCGGCAGTCTCAGTTCTCAAAGGTGATTCAATGGCCGAGATGTCGCTAGGCGTTCTTCTCGCAACAGCTACAGGCGAGCCCATACCAACTTATGGCTGCCAATACCGCACACTCAACATAGGTCTACGACGTGAATTTTCCCACAACTTCATCATTGCCAAGGTCTCACATAATATAATAGGCCTTGATTTCCTTCTAAAATTTCGGCTCATTGTTGATCTTGCCAATCAAAAGATCATCGACCCCTCCACCGGACTTGAACAAAGCTTTTGGACACTTGCCTCCGAGCGTTTGGAGTTACAGGTCATTCAACCAACCCCAGTGCATCATTCAGCAGAGATATCAGCAGCTCTTCGAAAATACAAATCGCTTTTCGATCTTAACAAATCCGATCTGCGAGTCTCCAACACGATGCATCATATCGTCACAGAAGGACAACCTATTGCACTCAAGAAGCGACCACTGGCTCCTGCTAAGCTGAAAGCTGCCCAAGAAGAATTCTCAAGGCTTTTGGAAGAGGGAATCATCAGACCATCAAAAAGTTCATGGGCGTCACCACTGCACTTAGTCTCAAAATCAAACGGATCGTACAGAGCCTGTGGAGACTACCGTAAGCTAAATTCAGTGACAAAATCTGATGCATATCCTATTCCAAATATCAACACATTACTTGAAAAACTCAACGGCAGCAATTTCTTCTCAGTAATTGACCTTAGACAAGCCTACCATCACATCCCGGTAGCACCAGAGGATATCGAGAAAACTGCTGTCATCACTCCATTTGGCCTTTTCGAATACCTTTACATGCCTTTTGGACTTAAGTGTGCTACACAGACATTTCAAAGATTCATGGACAACATACTTCGCGACGACTCTGCTTATTGTATGTCATATCTCGATGACATTATGGTATTCAGTCCAGATCTAGAATCTCATGCGAAACATCTACGAAATGTCCTCTCGCGCTTATCCAACCACGGACTCAAGATCAACTGTGACAAGACGCAGATTGCAACTTCATCCGTCGACTTCTTAGGGCATCGTATCACGGCCCAAGGTATTCAACCGTTGCCGTCAAAGACGAATTCAATCAAGAATATCAAGTCACCAAGGACTTTGAGCGATTTGCAGAAAATCCTGGGAGTACTAAACTATTATCGCAAGTTCCTTCCAGGCCTTTCAAAACAACTTTATCCTTTGTGCAGGCACCTGCGGAACCGAAAAGGACTTAGCAAGAATTCCATCATTGCTTGGTCATCCGAAGACGAGGAATTACTTCGACTTGCCATCAACTCGTTAGCAAATGCCACAATGCTAACGCATCCAGATTTCGAAAAGCCATTTCTACTCACGACAGATGCTTCTGAATTCGCTATTGGAGCCACTTTGGAACAAGAGATCGACGGAGTTCGGAAGCCTATCAGTTTCTACTCGCGTACTCTCCAACCAGTAGAAACGAGGTACGACACTTTCGGCCGAGAACTTCTCGCCATCCACGACGCAGTGCGCCATTTTATCAGCATCATTGGCAGTAGCAGATTTGTTGTTTTCACAGATCATGCACCACTAGTTAGCGCACTTCGAAACGCAACTTCATCTATCGCCAAGTACCCTGCCAGAGTGGAAAGACAGCTTTCTCGTCTAAGCGAATGGCAATTTGACGTCTTTCACGTCAAGGGCAAACAGAACTTCATTGCAGATGCCCTGTCTAGGCCAGACGTCTCTCTACAACCACCTTCACCGTCACCATTCACTGTCAACTCCGTGGCACTCAGTGAACCTGCACTAACGCCAACTCTCCTGCGAACTGAACAACGCGGTGACATTCACATTCAAAGATCAATAGCCCGTCACCCAACCAAGTTCATATGCCGTCTGTGGGAAGGCTTACCAATTGTTTACTTCACGGGTACGCAGCCCAACAAGCCAGTTCTGCCGACCAGCCTTCAGAGGAAGGTTTTCGATTCAATTCACTCAATTTCTCACCCAGGAAGCCAAGCGACTGTCCGACTTCTTACAGATCGTTTCTGGGGTCACAGACTTAGGCAGAATGTTAAACGATGGGTCTCAGAGTGTGCAATTTGTCAGAAAAACAAGATCACACGACACACTCGTTCTAAGTTGCAACATTTTCGGTCTACTTCTCGCCTAGCCATCGTCCACATCGACATAGTTCATCTGACAAAGGTTCAAGGTTTCAGCTACCTTCTAACTATGATCGATAGATTTACACGGTGGCCTGCGGCATTACCTCTTGGCACCATTTCTGCAGACGAAGTAACTAACGGTTTTATCTCTGCATGGATATCCAATTACGGTGTTCCCAATGAGGTCATCACGGACAGAGGCACTTGCTTCTCATCTGATCGTTTCAAAACCACCTTGCGGTACATGGGATGCATCTTACGCCAGACGACTGCCTACCATCCCCAAGCTAATGGCATGGTAGAGAGAATGCATAGGGAACTCAAAGCAGCTTTAGCATCCTCGTCCATTAATGGCAACTGGGTCGATGCACTACCTTTAGTTCTGCTGGCCATGCGTTCTCGTACTCGAGAATCCATTAAAACGTCTGCGTCACAACTCTTGTATGGCATGGATCTACGCCTGCCTAGTCAGCTCCCACGTCTAGCTACCCGCCTTCGACTTCATTTCGGTAACATGTCCGAACAGCAGCCGAGACACACGCCTCGTCCAGTCTTCGTTCACCCACAGCTCCACAGCTGCAAGAGAGTACTCGTTCGCAACAATACTGCTGTTGCACCACTACAACCCAAGTATCGCGGTCCTTACCCGATTTTACTCAGACAACCAAAATACTTCATCATTATGCAAGGCGCTACACCGACATCAGTAAGCATAGACAGGTTAAAACCGTTTATCGAACCACCTGATCCTGAGAGCGTTCAACCTTCTACACACGTCTCAGGCTCCGTCTGCCCACAATCTCAACCTGCTTTGTATAACGCGTAATTAATTTTTTTAAACATTAACATTTAACTATAAAATTTTTTTTAACGTTACGTTAATTTTTAGTATTTGTCTCACGTGGCATAACCACCTGTTCTTAGCTAACAATTGTGTAGCATTTTGAACAGTTCTTTGGTATTATGCCATCTCTGAGGCAATGTTCGTGTACATATTTTTATGCAGTTACCTTTGATTTTAATGTATATATTTTTACATTATAATGTATTTCTCACACATGACATTACACTGCCTATTTTGGTATGACCAGCTACTTAGAGCTAACGCTTTCGTGTAGCAACACTAAGTAGTGATCAGCTTCATATCATGGTACAGGCCACTTTCAATGCATATCTCAACTTTATCTATTTCACAAAGACCACTCTACAAATGTCATGACTACAACGTCGAGCACTCTAGCTCCTTTGGTCGTATACAAACACATTGACAACGATCCAACCTGCTTAGGTTTTAACTTAAACCTGGCAAATTCAGAGGCGATTTACCTCGAAATCTTCACGCTGCGGCTCCAAAAACTTACACTGCTCTATTTTGCCTCACGTGCTATGACCGTCCACTAGAGCTAACAATTTGTGTAGCAATTCCTAGTGGTTACCTGGCATCATATCATTGTTGAAGCAACCAACAAGCATATTTAAGCCCAGCACTTATGGTTCATCATATTTTTGCTTAACTTGGTTCGAACTCTGTCATGCATTTCTTATCTAGCCTCGCAGAGAGGAATTTTTTTTCAGAGAGGAAAGTGTTGTAACGACACAAATCAATCGCCGACATATTGCGTAAATTAAATTCAAATTTATTTACGTTGCACCAATGAGAAAAAAGCAAATTGCCGTTTAACCACGTCTAACCACGTTTAACCAATAGTATGCAAGTACACATATTGCATGCTATTTAAGCACGGTAATTTACCATGCAAGTCAGTTGTGGCATTTGCCTTCTACCTGCTTCACGCGTGTGCGTTCTGTCGGCTGTCAATACGTGTGCGCTCTGTCGGCTGTCAATACCTACTCATCTTGTTGCGGGATACCGGAGAGACGAGCCAATTGAGTGCAGGACCTGCAGGACACCATCCACAACGCGATCACAGCTCAACCACGGGAGCAACAAATCAACCAGAGTCCACCCAAGGCTCTAGGACATCTTCAACGCTGAAGACTTAAAGCGAACGCATTACCCGGCCCTCTTAAGGGCCCCCATATCAGTAACTAATCTCTATTCAGAGCACCTTAACCGAGTTTGTAACGTCGTACGGCATTTACTTGAAGCCGGGGCGTTTACACACGACAATTGTAACGACACAAATCAATCGCCGACATATTGCGTAAATTAAATTCAAATTTATTTACGTTGCACCAATGAGAAAAAAGCAAATTGCCGTTTAACCACGTTTAACCACGTTTAACCAATAGTATGCAAGTACACATATTGCATGCTATTTAAGCACGGTAATTTACCATGCAATCAGTTGGTCGTATCTACGTTCTGCCTCGTGTTACACATGTGCGTGCTGTCGGCTGTCAATTCCTACGCTGGATATTGATTTGTTTCACCAACAATTGGCAACATTCGTGTTGCACTTCAGCCAGCAAGACGAGCCAATTAATGCAGAACTTCAACACACATGATAACAACAGCAGGAACCACAACCAGAGTCCACCCAAGGAACAGAACGTCAACTTACATATATATAACTTACGCGAACGCCGCCAAGGCCCTCTTAAGGGCCCCCATATCAGTAACTAATCTCTATTCAGAGCACCTTAACCGAGTTTGTAACGTCGTACGGCATTTACTTGAAGCCGGGGCGTTTACAAAATTGGCGACCGCGCCAGGATATTGATTATTTATCTGATTTTTTTTGGGTATAAATAAATTGACTTTCTTCATTTGTTTGGGATAAATCGACTAACATTTGCGTTTTCTTTACCCTGATCCTGGTTTTTTTTTCTGGGAATTTTTATTGGGTATATACTCGTGAATTTGTGGTGTTCTTCTTCCTAAAGGAAAATTTCTAAATTTTTGGAAGCAGTGTGTTATTCTTGCTGTTGAATATAATAATTCATTGGCACTAAAGGCCACAACGGGGCCTCTGTTCGTCTTCCTACAGGACAATTTCAATTTTTGGAAGGAGTGACGCTGTTCTGTGTTGAAATAATAATATATTGTCATCAAAGGCCATCGGGGCCTCTGTTCGTTTTTTCCTTTTGTACTGGACAATATCAAGCAACAGTGGAAGCTGTTTGTGGGTAAGCGTTTCGTTATATATTTATACATTTATATATACATTTTCATATTGCTTATAAATTTATGCTTTTAAGATCCCGTAAGATTGTTAAAATGTCAGGTCCAATTTTAGATATTGATGTTCCTGTTTGGGATGGAGATAGTGAGCTATTCTTTATGCGCGTAGACTCCGCTTTCTCCCCGTTTCCTGATTATGACAGTCATCAAAAACTGTCAAAGGTTTTTGCTAAACTACCTTCTGAATTGCAGCGACGGATTTATCCTAAGCTTGAGGCCATTAGGAAGCTACCTAATCCCATTTTGGGCCTACAAAACGAGGTAGAATCCTTGCTTGGACCCACGGAAACTGAGCAGATAATAAACAAATATGCGCAGTTAGATATGCCAAATCTTGGCCCCATAGAAATACTGAGGGAATTACGGAAACGTTGGTATAAAACCAACATTTCTGACCATGAGGCTAAGGTTGTTTTTATTAACAATCTTCCCCAAACATTAAAACTCTTTGCCAGACAGCTCCCCAACACTCTCTCTATAGATGACTTATCTGAGAGATGTGAGTTAGAATATAGGGTTTTGGAACCCAAAGTGAATCCATCATCCCTTTTCTTCACCCCCGCAAGATGATAGAATCTCCTCTTTAGAGAGAACAGTGGCGAACATGGCCAAAGTTCTAGAAGGTTTGGCCATTACCAAATCCGAGATAAATCAAGTGAATGCTCGACCAAAATTCGTTTCCAAGTCAAATTATAATGGTAGGCGGCGATCGAGATCTCCGCAATCATTTAATAAATATGCTCCAAAGAACTGGTGTTATAACCACCAGAAGTTTTTTATGCTTGCCAAGTTTGTCTTTGTCGTTCCGAAGAATTTCCGAATGAGTGTCAATTTCCACAGCTGACGGAGAGGACAACAGACCGCAGGCACAAGGGTGCATCAGCATCGGGAAACGTCTGGCGCAGGAAGTAGAAGACCGTACTTTCTGCACATCAACGGCATCAACGGCATCAACGGCGCTACAGGGAAGAAGCCAACTACAATCCGACATCCCTGTCGACTCTTTTCGTCCACGCCGAATTTTTCACATAGAGAACCAAACAGACAATGCCGGTCGCAATCACCAGCCTACTTGTTTGCATGACCCGGCCAAACAGCCAAACGAACTTCTGCACCTTCTTGATTTCAAAACTGGCGAAGAGTACATCGTAGACACAGGTGCGGCAGTCTCAGTTCTCAAAGGTGATTCAATGACCGAGATGTCGCTAGGCGTTCTTCTCGCAACAGCTACAGGCGAGCCCATACCAACTTATGGCTGCCAATACCGCACACTCAACATAGGTCTACGACGTGAATTTTCCCACAACTTCATCATTGCCAAGGTCTCACATAATATAATAGGCCTTGATTTCCTTCTAAAATTTCGGCTCATTGTTGACCTTGCCAATCAAAAGATCATCGACCCCTCCACAGAAATTGAGCAAAATTTTTGGACACTTGCTTCCGAGCGTTTGGAGTTTCAGGTCATTCAGCCAACCCCAGTGCATCATTCAGCGGAGATATCAGCAGCTCTTCGAAAATACAAATCGCTTTTCGATCTTAACAAGTCAGAGCTACGAGTCTACAACACGATGCATCATATCGTCACAGAAGGACAACCTATTGCACTCAAGAAGCGACCACTGGCTCCTGCTAAGCTGAAAGCTGCCCAAGAAGAATTCTCAAGGCTTTTGGAAGAGGGAATCATCAGACCATTGAAAAGTTCATGGAGTCACCACTGCACTTCGTCTCAAAATCTAACGGATCATACAGAGCCTGTGGAGACTACCGTAAGCTAAATTCAGTGACAAAATCTGATGCATATCCTATTCCAAATATCAACACTTTACTTGAAAACTCAACGGCAGCAATTTCTTCTCAGTGATTGACCTCAGACAAGCGTACCATCACATACCGGTAGCACCAGAGGATATCGAGAAAACTGCAGTCATCACACCATTTGGCCTTTTTGAATATCTTTACATGCCTTTTGGACTTAAGTGTGCTACTCAGACATTTCAAAGATTCATAGACAACATACTTCGCGACGACTCTGCTTATTGTATGTCATATCTCGATGACATTATGGTATTCAGTCCAGATCTAGAATCTCATGCGAAACATCTACGAAATGTCCTCTCACGCTTATCCAACCACGGACTCAAGATCAACTGTGACAAGACGCAGATTGCAACTTCATCCGTCGACTTCTTGGGGCATCGTATCACGGCCCAAGGTATTCAACCGTTGCCGTCAAAGACGAATTCAATCAAGAATATCAAGTCACCAAGGACTGTGAGCGATTTGCAGAAAATCCTGGGAGTACTAAACTATTATCGCCAGTTCCTTCCAGGCCTTTCAAAACAACTTTATCCTTTGTGCAGGCACCTGCGGAACCGAAAAGGACTTAGCGAGAATTCCATCATTGCTTGGTCATCCGAAGACGAGGAATTACTTCGACTTGCTATCAACTCGTTAGAAAATGCCACAATGCTAACGCATCCAGATTTCGAAAAGCCATTTCTACTCACGACAGATGCTTCTGAATTCGCTATTGGAGCCACTTTGGAACAAGAGATCGACGGAGTTCGGAAGCCTATCAGTTTCTACTCGCGTACTCTCCAACCAGTAGAAACGAGGTACGACACTTTCGGCCGAGAACTTCTCGCCATCCACGACGCAGTGCGCCATTTATCAGCATCATTGGCAGTAGCAGATTTGTTGTTTTCACAGATCATGCACCACTAGTTAGCGCACTTCGAAACGCGTGGAAAGACAGCTTTCTCGTCTAAGCGAATGGCAATTTGACGTCTTTCACGTCAAGGGCAAACAGAACTTCATTGCAGATGCCCTGTCTAGGCCAGACGTCTCTCTACAACCACCTTCACCGTCACCATTCACTGTCAACTCCGTGGCACTCAGTGAACCTGCACTAACGCCAACTCTCCTGCGAACTGAACAACGCGATGACATTCATATTCAAAGATCAATAGCCCGTCACCCAACCAAGTTCATATGCCGTCTGTGGGAAGGCTTACCAATTGTTTACTTCACGGGTACGCAGCCCAACAAGCCAGTTCTGCCGACCAGCCTTCAGAGAAAAGTTTTCGATTCAATTCACTCAATTTCTTACCAGGCGCTTACAGATCGTTTCTGGGGTAAATTGCGGCTTTAGGGCAGAACGTTGAACGATGGGTCTCCGAGTGTGCTATTTGTCAGAAAAACAAGATCATACGGCACACTCGTTCTAAGTTGCAACATTTTCAAACTACTTCTCGCCTAGCCATCGTCCACATCGACATAGTTCATCTGACAAAGGTTCAAGGTTTCAGCTACCTTCTAACTATGATCGATAGATTTACACGGTGGCCTGCGGCATTACCTCTTGGCACCATTTCTGCAGACGAAGTAACTAACGGTTTTATCTCTGCATGGATATCCAATGATGGTGTTCCCAATGAGGTCATCACGGACAGAGGCACTTGCTTCTCATCTGATCGTTTCAAAACCACCTTGCGGTACATGGGATGCATCTTACGCCAGACGACTGCCTACCATCCCCAAGCTAATGGCATGGTAGAGAGAATGCATAGGGAACTCAAAGCTGCTTTAGCATCCTCGTCCATTAATGGCAACTGGGTCGATGCACTACCTTTAGTTCTGCTTGCCATGCGTTCTCGTACTCGTGAATCCATTAAAACGTCTGCGTCACAACTCTTGTATGGCATGGATCTACGCCTGCCTAGTCAGCTCCCACGTCTTCTACCGGCACAAGATGACCCACAAGACGAAGCTACCCGCCTTCGACATCATTTCGGTAACATTGCTGAACAGCAGCCGAGACATACGCCTCGTCCAGTCTTCGTTCACCCACAGCTCCACAGCTGCAAGAGAGTACTCGTTCGCAACGACAATGCTGTTGCATCACTAGAACCAAAGTATCGCGGTCCTTACCCGATTTTGCTCAGACAACCAAAATACTTCATTATTATGCAAGGCGCTACACCGACATCAGTAAGCATAGACAGGTTGAAACCGTTTATCGAACCGCCTGATCCTGAGAGCGTTCAACCTGCTACACACGTCTCAGGCTCCGTCTGCCCACAATCTCAATAGCCTGCTTTGTATAACGCGGAACTGATTTTTTTTAACATTAACATTACGTATCAAAATTTTTTAACCTTACGTTATTTTTCGTGTTTGTCTCACGTGGCATAACCAGCTGTTCTTAGCTAACAATTGTGTAGCATTTTTGAACAGTTTGGTATTATTCCATCTCTGAGGCAATGTTTGTGTACATATTTTTATGCAATTATCTTTGATTTTAATGTATATATTTTTACAGTAAACGCCCTGGCTTCAAGTAAATGCCGTACGACGTTACAAACTCGGTTAAGGTGCTCTGAATATAGATATTGTTATGATAGGGGGCCCTTAACAGGGCCTGGTCGTGCGTTCTCCTGAATTATTCAGAGTGTGAAGATGTCCTAGAGCCTTGGGTTGACTCTGGCTGTGGTTCCTTCTGTTGTCGCGTTGTAATCACGATGTGGAAAACTTCGTTGAAGTTCTGCATTAATTGGCTCGTCTCGCTGGTTGTACCGCAACAAGATGAGTCACGGATGTTGCCAATTGTTGGTGAAACAAATCAAATCACCAGCGTAGGTATTGACAGCCGACAGAACGCACACGCGTAACGCAAAGCAGAATGCAAATGCGACAACTGACTTGCATGGTAAATTGCCGTGCTTAAATACCATGCCATAGTAATATATGTCTACTTGCACACTATTGGTTAATCGGCAAGTTTCGCTTTTTTCTCATTGGTGCAACGTAAATAAAATTGAATTTAATTTACGCAATATGTCGGCAATTAATTTGTGTCGTTACAACACTTTCCTCTCTGAAAAAAAGGAAAAAATTCCTCTCTGCGAGGCTAGATAAGAAATGTATGACAGAGTTCGAACAGAATTAAGCAAAAATATGATGTACCATAAATGCTGGGCTTAAATATGCTTGTTGGTTGCTTCAACAATGATATGATGCCAGGTAACCACTAGGAATTGCTACACAAATTGTTAGCTCTAGTGGTCGGTCATACCACGTGAGGCAAAATAGAGCAGTGTAAGATTTGGGAGCCGCAGCGTGAAGATTTCGAGGTAAATCGCCTCTGAATTTGCCAGGTTTAAGTTAAAACCTAAGCAGGTTGGATCGTCGTCAATGCGTTTGTATACGACCAAAGGAGCTAGAGGGGTGCTCGACGTTGTGGTCATGACATTTGTAGAGTGGTCTTTGTGCAATTGATGAAGTTGAGATATGCATTGAAAGTGGCCTGTACCATGATATGAAGCTGATAACTACTTAGTGTTGCTACACGAAAGCGTTAGCTCCAAGTAGCTGGTCATACCAAAATAGGCAGTGTGATGTCATGTGTGAGAAATACATTATAATGTAAAAATATATACATTAAAATCAAAGGTAACTGCATAAAAATATGTACACGAACATTGCCTCAGAGATGGCATAATACCAAAGAACTGTTTAAAAAATGCTACACAATTGTTAGCTAAGAACAGCTGGTTATGCCACGTGAGACAAATACGAAAAATAACGTAAGGTTTAAAAAATTTTGATAGTTAATGTTAATGTTTAAAAAAATCAATTACGCGTTATACAAAGCAGGCTATTGAGATTGTGGGCAGACGGAGCCTGAGACATGTGTAGAAGGTTGAACGCTCTCAGGATCAGGCGGTTCGATAAACGGTTTCAACCTGTCTATGCTTACTGATGTCGGTGTAGCGCCTTGCATAATAATGAAGTATTTGAATTGTCTGAGCAAAATCGGGTAAGGACCGCGGTACTTCGGTTGTAGTGGTGCAACAGCATTGTCGTTGCGAACGAGTACTCTCTTGCAGCTGTGGAGCTGTGGGTGAACGAAGACTGGACGAGACGTATGTCTCGGCTGCTGTTCAGACATGTTACCGAAATGAAGCCGAAGGCGGGTAGCTTCGTCTTGTGGGTCATCCTGTGCGGGTACTAAACGTGGGAGCTGACTAGGCAGGCGTAGATCCATGCCATACAAGAGTTGTGACGCAGACGTTTTAATGGATTCACGAGTACGGGAACGCATGGCAAGCAGAACTAAAGGTAGTGCATCGGCCCAGTTGCCATTAATGGACGAGGATGCTAAAGCAGCTTTGAGTTCCCTATGCATTCTCTCTACCATACAGTTAGCTTGGGGATGGTAGGCAGTCGTCCGGCGTAAGATGCATCCCATGTACCGCAAGGTGGTTTTGAAACGATCAGATGAGAAGCAAGTGCCTCTGTCAGTGATGACCTCATTGGGAACACCATAATTGGATATCCATGCAGAGATAAAACCGTTAGTTACTTCGTCTGCAGAAATGATGCCAAGAGGTAATGCCGCAGGCCACCGTGTAAATCTATCGATCATAGTTAGAAGGTAGCTGAAACCTTGAACCTTTTTGTCAGATGAACTATGTCGATGTGGACGATGGCTAGGCAAGAAGTAGTTCGGAAATGTTGCAACTTAGAACGAGTGTGTCGTGTGATCTTGTTTTTCTGACAAATAGCACACTCGGAGACCCATCGTTTAACGTTCTGCCTAAGTCTGTGACCTCAGAAACGATCTGTAAGAAGTCGGACAGTCGCTTGGCTTCCTGGGTGAGAAATTGAGTGAATTGAATCGAAAACATTTCTCTGAAGGCTGGTCGGCAGAACTGGCTTGTTGGGCTGCGTACCCGTGAAGTAAACAATTGGTAAGCCTTCCAACAGACGGCATATGAACTTGGTTGGATGACGAGCTATTGATCTTTGAATGCAAATTTCACCGCACTGTTACCTTTGCAGGAGGGATGGCGTTAGTGCAGGTTCACTGAGTGTCACGGAGTTGACAGTGAATGGTGACGGCGAAGGTGGTTGTAGCGAGACATCTGGCCTGGAAAGGGCAACTGAATAGAAGCATTTTTTGCCCTTGACGTGAAAGATGTCAAATTGCCATTTGCTTAGACGTGAAAGCTGTCTTTCCACTCTGGCAGGGTACTTGGCGATAGTTGAAGTTGCGTTTCGAAGTGCGCTAACTAGTGGTGCATGATCTGTGAAAACAACAAATCTGCTACTGCCAATGATGCTGATAAAATGGCGCACTGCGTCGTGGATGGCGAGGAGTTCTCGACCGAAAGTGTCGTATTTCGTTTCTACTGGTTGGAGAGTACGCGAGTAGAAACTGATAGGCTTCCGAACTCCGTCGATATCTTGTTCCAATGTGGCTCCAATAGCGAATTCAGAAGCATCTGTCGTGAGTAGAAATGGTCGTTGAAAATCTGGATGCGTTAGCATTGTGGCATTTGCTAACGAGTTGATGGCGAGTCAAAGTAATTCCTCGTCTTCGGATGACCAAGTAATGATGGAATTCTTGCTAAGTCCTTTTCGATTCCGCAGGTGCCTGCACAAAGGATAAAGTTGTCTTGAAAGGCCCGGAAGGAACTTGCGATAGTAGTTTAGTACTCCCAGAATTTTCTGCAACTCGCTAATAGTCTTCGGTGACTTGATATTCTTGATTGAATTCGCCTTTGACGGCAAAGGTTGAATACCTTGTGGCGTGATACGATGCCCTAAGAAGTCCACGGATGTGGTTGCAATCTGCGTCTTGTCACAGTTGATCTTGAGTCCGTGGTTGGATAAGCGTGAGAGGACATTTCGTAGATGCTTGGCATGAGATTCTAAGTCTGGACTGAATACCATAATGTCATCGAGATATGACATACAATTAGCAGAGTCGTCGCGAAGTATGTTGTCCATGAATCTTTGAAATGTCTGTGTAGCACACTTAAGTCCAAAAGGCATGTAAAGATATTCAAAAAGGCCAGATGGAGTGATGACTGCAGTCTTTTAAATATTCTCTGGTGCTACCGGGATGTGATGGTAGGCTTTTCTGAGGTCAATCACTGAGAAGAAATTGCTCCTTTGAGTTTTTCAAGTAAGGTGTTAATATTTGGAATAGGATATGAAATCAGATTTTTTCACTGAATTTAACTTTCGGTAATCTCTGCAGGCTCTGTACGATGGTCTGATGATTCCCTTTTCGAAAGCCTTGAAAATTGCTCTTGGGCATCTTTCGGTTTAGCAGGGACCAGTGATCGCTTCTTGAGTGAAATAGGTTGTCCTTCTGTGACGATATGGTGCATCGTGTTGGGGACTCGTAGCTCTGACATGTTAAGATCGAAAAGCTGCTTGTATTTTTTTTGAAGAGCTGCTGATATCTCTGCTGAATGTTGCACTGGGGTTGGCTGAATGACCTGTAACTCCAAACGCTTGGAGGCAAATGTCCAAAAACTTTGCTCAATTCCGGTGGAGGGGTCGATGATCTTTTGATTGGCAAGATCAACAATGAGCCGAAATTTCAAAAGGAAATCAAGGCTTATTATATTGTGTGAGACGTAGGCGTCGATGAAGTTGTGAGAAAATGCACGTCGTAAACCTATATTGAGTGTACGATACCAGCAGCTATAAGTAGGTAAGGGCTCGACTGTAGCTGTTTCGAGATGAACGCCTAGCGACATCTTGGCCATTGAATCACCCTTGAGAACTGAGACTGATGCACTTGTGTTTTCGATGAATTCTTTGCCGGTTCTGAGATCAAGAAGGTGCAGAAGTTCATTGTGTTGTTTGGCCGGGTCATGCAAACAAGTAGGCTGGTGATTGCGATTGAAATCGTCAGTTTGTCTTTCTATGTTGCAATTGAGTCAAAATGAATTTCGGATTGAAAGTGATTGTTTCCTTGTGCCGCTGTTGATGCCGTTGTTGCGCAGAAGGTACGGTCTTCTACTCCCTGCGCCATACGTTTCCCGATCCTGATGCTCCACTGCGCCTGTTTTCTGTGGTCTTTCCCGTCAACTGTGGAAATTTGTATTCATTCGGAAATTTTTTTGAACGGCAGAGACAGACTTGACATGAATAAAAAATCTTCTGGTAATTAAAGCACCAGTTTTTTGGGGCATATCTGTTAACACTATGGTTTGTACCATGGTCTTTTTCGGTACAAAAATTTTGATATCGGTTACTAACACAATAGCCATAGTGTTAGTTTCCTTTGCAAACTCGGTATATATATTATATGGTGTGAGTGAGCGTTGAAGTCGCATTGTCGTAGACTTTAAATGATGTTAGTTTCACTATTGCAGGTTTAAACATTCGTCTAGGAGATTGAACCTTCCTATAATCACACATTATTCGACCAAATATATAGTGGTTAAAGGGCGTAATACTGGCTCCTACTGATGAGTCGCCAGTAAGCACGAAACGAATGTGCATGAGATTATACATTCCGTTCATGCTGCCCTTTGGTTTATCCTTTTGGTCACAACTGAACTAATTTGCTACTAGGTTCGTAACACCTAATACATACTTGCATATATATTAGTTCTTCGCAAAAAAACAGTATTTAACTGTTAGATTAATTAACAAGTCCGTTATTTCCTATATCATAATAACTTTATCAAAATTAATATGACGTATTCAGCGACATTACAGCCGAACTTTCTGATGTTGATATATTGTACAGTATAACTAGAGAGATTCACTTACCTATATGAAATTAATTGCACATATTTTTATGTGATATCTTTTTTATAATGTACATTTTCCAATATTATTATCAATTTGATGGAACATATGTGGTTTGAACCCTAATAAATATATTCTATTCTATTCTATTCTAATATGCAACTTTCACGCTGTGGCTCTGAAAAGCTCACGTTGCTCTATTTCGCTTCACGCGTTATGACCGGCCACTACAGCTAACATTTAGTGTATCAAATTATAGTGATTATTTGACACCAGATCATTGTTGAAGAAACCAACGGCATGCACCAGCCCAGCATTTATTGTACATTTTTTATTAGCTATGAGCAGAATAATAATCAGTTGCTTAATTGGGTTCAAACTATGCCGTACATTACCAAACAAGCCTTGTCGAGAGGATTATTTTCTTTTTCAGAGAAGAAAAGGATTAAACGGCTCGGATAAATTCGCCGACCTATTGCCTAAATGAAATTAATATTTTATTTAAGTGGTCGCACTAAATTTGCCGTTAACCAATGGCGTGCGACCTTGCGCATGCACAAGTATATAAGCACGGTGCATTTACCATGCATCATTCACACATTTGCCATTTCCGTCCTGTGCGCTACGCGTATTTTCTGTCGACTCTCTACTTGACTGTTCGCCTACACAGATTTATCACGCTGCGTCACCTAGTCACTTTGACTTCAGTCACGTCAATCGTCTTGTTACTGCACAACTAGTCATACGTGATCGATTGTCTATTAATCGGACTTCCATGTGTCCCAGCCACCACGGTGTTGCCGCAGATCTTCAGCAAAACAGTTCTGAGCCTTCACATAGCAACTCACATCTCAGGTTCCGACAACTCTACGTATTCCCGTGCATCCACACGAAGGAACAACAACCAATTAATCAGAGCCTGCCTTAAGTGTCTAGAAGTACTTCAAGACACTGCAACACTACCAAACTTTCTCGGCATTTGCCTTAATAAGAGCCACTCACAGTAACTGTCTCTCATTATCTATGGCCTGCTAACTATGTTCTGACGTTGCACGGTATTTACTTGCAACCGAGGCGTTTAAAAAAATTGTCAGTGAAATAATTTGAACCTGTAACGACTCAACAACAATTCGCTGACATATTGCGTAAATGAAATTCAAATTCAATTTACGCGGCACCAATAAGAAACAAGCGAAATCTGCCGTTAACCAATGGCGTGGAGCTTTCGTTTTCGAAACTATTTAAGCACAGTGAATTTACCATGAAAGTCAGTTGTCGCGTTTGCCTTCTGCTGTGTGTTACGCGTGCGTGCTGTCTGCTACCGTCACCTACGCTAATTTTAGAATTTGCTTCACACACAATGGCAATTTTAGTCACGCCAATCTTGTTGCTGCACAACTAGTGAGACGGAGCAACATCTATATTTGATACCTTCCGTGTGCCAGGTACAGCAGATCTTCAACGGGATTACTCAGCTACTCTCTCAACACGGATGTCAACGCCACAACAGAAGGAATAACAACCAAGTTAATCAGAGCTGGTCTGAAGTGTCTAGGAACATTTATAGACATTGCTACATTAACTGACTTTCTCGGCATTCGCCGGAGAACGCAATGCCGGCCAAAATAAGGGCCCCCAACAGTATTATATCAGCTATTCTTGGCTCCTAACTGACTTTATGACGTCGAACGGCATTTACTTGAAGCTGGGGCGTTTTCAAAATTGGCGATCGAGCCAGGATGCTGAAAACTGTATTTTTTTACTTATTAGCAAATCACAAAATTTTGGTATAAATACAATCGACCGTGTTTCTTTTTCATATTTTTGGGAGTACAGTAAATTGATATTTGCATATACCACGTTTTACACTGGTTGTTAATCTCTCTAATGTCGAGTTCATGTGGGCAATTTTTTGTTGGGAATTTTTTTGAAGGAAGGTGTTCTATTCAATAATATTCTCCTACGTACAAAACTGTACATCTTGGTGATCTCGGGTGCCGAACAGGAATGTGTACCCAGAATAATTTTTTGATTTTGTGAAAGAACATTGACTGTGCGAAAGTGTATATCCGGGACGTGTGATTTTGTGAAAGAACCAATTTCATCTGTGTTCTGTGCTCATCACATCAGATTCAAATGCGGAAGATTCTGTTTCAAAAGTGGAAGCTGTTTGTGGGTAAGCGATTCGTTTAAAGTCTTTTTATACATTTTCATCTTTCTTATAAATTTATGCTTTTAAGATTCCATAAGTTTGTTAGAATATCAGTTCCAAATTTAGATATTGATGTTCCTGTTTGGGAAGGAGATAGCGAACTATTATTTAAGCGCGTATAATCAGCTTTCTCCCCGTTTTCAGATTATAATAGACATCAAAAACTATCAGAGGGTTTCGCCAAACTACCTTCAGAATTGCAGCGATGGATTTATCCGAAGCTTGAGGCCATTAGGAAACTACCAAAACCAATTTAGTGCCTCCAAAATGAAGTAGAATCTTTGCTGGGTCCCAATGAAACTGAGCAGATAAAAAATAAATATGCGCAGTTAGAAATTGAGATTTTAAGGAAACGTTGGTATGAAACCAATATTTTTCATCATTAAGCTAAAGCTGTTTTTATTAAAAACCTTCCCCAGTCATTAAAATTTTTCGCTAGACAACTCCCCAACTCTTTCTCTCTCAATAGATGACTTATCAGAGAGATGCAAGTTATAATTTAGGGTTTTAGAACCCAAGTAAAATTTGTCATCGTTTTGTCCTTACGCGCGGAATGATAGGATCACCTCTTTAGAGAGAACCATAGCAAACATGGCCAAAGTTCTAGAATGATTAACCCTAGGGAAATTTGAGCTGAATCAGGTGAGCGCACGAAACATTTTTTCAATCAAAACACAAAATAACGGTAGGTGGCGATCGAGATCCCCACAATCATTTAACAGATATGCCCCAAAGAACTGGTGCTTTAATTACCAGAAGATTTTTTTATTCATGTCAAGTCTGTCTCTGCCGTTCAAAAGAATTTCCTAATGAATACCAATTTCCACAGTTGACGGGAAAGACCACAGAAAACAGACGCAGTGGAGCATCAGGATTGGGAAACGTATGGCGCAGGGAGTTGAAGACCGTACTTTCTGCGCATCAAAGGCATCAACGGCGCCACAAGGAAACAATCACTTTCAATCCGAAATTCATTTTGACTCAATTGCAACATAGAAAGACAAACTGACGATTTCAATCGCAATCACCAGCCTACTTGTTTGCATGACACAGCCAAACAGCACAATGAACTTCTGCACCTTCTTGATCTCAGTATCGGCAAAGAATTCTTCGTAAACACAAGTGCATCAGTCTCAGTTCTCAAGGGTGATTCAATGGCCAAGATGTCGTTAGGCGTTCTTCTCGAAACAGCTACAGGCGAGCCCTTACCTACTTATAGCTGCTGGTATCGTACACTCAATATAGGTTTACGGCGTGCATTTTCTCACAACTTCATCGTCGCCTAGGTCTCACACAATATAATAAGCCTTGATTTCCTTTTGAAATTTCGGCTCATTGTTGATCTTGCCAATCAGAAGATCATCGACCCCTCCACCGGAATTGAGCAAAGTTTTTGGACATTAGCCTCCGAGCGTTTGGAGTTACAGGTCATTCAGCCAACCCCAATGCAACATTCAGCAGAGATATCAGCAGCTCTTCAAAAAAATACAAGTAGCTTTTCGATCTTAACATGTCAGAGCTACGAGTCCCCAACACGATGCACCATATCGTCACAGAAGCACAACCTATTTCACTCAAGAAGCGACCACTGGTCCCTGCTAAACCGAAAGATGCCCAAGAGCAATTTTCAAGGCTTTCAAAAAAAGAATCATCAGACCATCGTACAGAGCCTGCAGAGATTACCGAAAGTTAAATTCAGTGAAAAAATCGGATTTCATATCCTATTCCAAATATTAACACCTTACCTGTAAGACTCAACGGAGCAATTTCTTCTCAGTGATTGACCTCAGACAAGCCTACCATCACATCCCGGTAGCACCAGAGAATATTTAAAGACTGCTGTCATCACTCCATCTGGCCTTTTGAATATCTTTACATGCATTTTGGACTTAAGTGTGCTACACAGACATTTAAAAGATTCATGGACAACATACTTCGCGACGACTCTGCTTATTATATGTCATATCTTGATGACATAATGGTATTCAGTCCAGACTTAGAATCTCATGCCAAGCATCTACAAAATGTCCTCTCACGCTAATCCAACCACGGACTCAAGATTAACTGTGACAAGATGCAGATTACAACCACATCCCTGGACTTCTTAGAGCATCGTATCACGCCACAAGATATTGAACCTTTGCAGTTAAAGGCGAATTCAATCAGGAACATCAAATCATCGAAGACTATTAGCGTGTTGCAGAAAATTATGGGAGTACTAAACTACTATAGCAAGTTCCTTCCGGGAATTTCAAGACAACTTTATCCTTTGTGCAGGCACCTGCGTATTCGAAAAGGACTTAGCAAGTATTCCATTATTAATTGCTCATCTGAAGACGAGGAATTATTTTGACTCGCCATCAATTCGTTAACAAACGCTGCAATGCTAACGCATTCTAATTTTCAACGACCATTTCTACACACGACAGATGTTTCTGATTTCTCTATTGGAACCAAATTGGAACAAGATATCGACGGAGTTCGGAAGCCTATCCGTTTCTACTCGCGTACTCTTCAACCAGTAGAAACGCAATACGACACTTTCGGTCGAGAACTCCTCGTCATCTACAACGCATTGCGCCATTTTTTAAGCATCATTGGCAGCAGCAGATTTGTTGTTTTCACAGATCATGCACCACCAGTTAGCGCACTTTGGAACGCGACTTCAACTATAGCCAATTACCCTGCCAGAGCGGAAAGACATCTTCCACGTCTAAGCAAATGGCAATTTGACATCTTTCAAGGTGAGTAAGAGAATCGTGGAAACAAAAGTATATTTAATGTATGGTTTTAAGGTCAGCAATTTGTATGAATTTTCAATTTTAAATGAGAAATAAATCATGTATAGAGGTAAGCATTTAGTCTTCATCAAAGTTGCAATCTTGGTAAGAACACCTGGACCATTATGTACATATATTTGTCAATATTAATTAAGCATTGTATAGAGTCTCGTCCGGTCTCGTCCCAATTGGGAGCTCATCGCGCACTGTCCAGAATATGCCACAGATAGGGCTTATACCTGGGCCCGTCTTCTTCGCAATCTGGTGCTCTAATATCGGAGCCACCCTGGCGCACATTACCCAATTTCCCGTTATATATTAAAAAGTTCCTTGATTAGCCTTTCCTTTAGTTGGAGTCTATATAGCATATCTTTAGCTCTAAATTTCCGACTAACATTTAATTTAAAGTAGATATCCGCAACAAAGTCAAAAATGGTCATTTTATTTTCGCTAGAAGTCACGTTGACTGTACTATCAAGTAATTTACAGTCTATTTTGATGGAAAGCAATGGGGATTTAGTTGAATTAAACGTACGTTTTACAAAAGTTAACGGTAAACTTACATGATGAAAATACGTACAAACGCGCTTGCACACATACAGACACAATAATCATGTACGAATCCCGAGCCGATGTAGGAACTGCTTTTGCTTATTTAGCTGAGGACTAAGAATATTGCAGAAAACAGTCTACGTTGTGCGTAATACTTTTTTAATTTTTTGCTTTAAGACTAAGAATGGCGGGAATAGAGAGAAGGCGTTCGCAATAACTGAAAACATTCTTTAAATCAAGATTGCAATATTGAAGTAAACACCAATCCAATTGTATTTAACCAGTCGTCGAACAAAATAGCAAAACTACCGCCAGTTGCACGCACTGACGCGTTTCGACCTTCCATGATCATCATCAGAGTACGACGGCAAACTTTTTAGTGAGGGTCAATCCGCATTGCATATATATGGACAGCAAAATTAGATATGCGTCTCTCACTTCTAATAGTCTCACATAAATTGTATTTGTCTGGAAATCTCGACTGCACAATTTTTATGCAGTCACGAACATTAATTGTTTGCAGCATTTGCCACAAACATATATGTATAGGCAATACTATAACACGCGGCTCCGTGTTACAACCCAACGAAGATCAATTTTTACAAACGCTGTGCTCTTTAAGGTCAAATATTCTAACTCTGTCCTTAAACAATATTTCCCTTAGCTGTGATTTTAGGAACAATCCTTTCTAGTCTCAAGCAGTTTTAACCGATATTTCTTAAACTGAAATTTTATGTGTAATTAATAGTGTTTTTATAAAAAGAACAGAACCGCGCTGGGAACGAAGAAAACACGCGGTGGACTATTGTGTCATAGTGAACTTATTCCTATTAGTTTGACAATTTGGATTATCCGAACTTCAGAGAACAATATATTAATATCATGTACTGAGATAGAATCGTTACAAACGGTGATCTTAACACTTGTGAGTTGTGTCATTGAAGTCCTTAAACGATTTACATTCTTTTTATAGTGATAACCTTTAACGATGACTTTTTCCATGTATCATTTGTTTTAAATCGATGGCATAAATGTTGAGCAATTCAGACCTTTGTACGCGAATAACTGATTGAGCATAAAACAATTTTCTATGATAAAATTAAATCACTTTTATTTTTGACGTCTAGAAGACGGACAATTTAGCTTAATTGTGAATGACATTTAAATCATATTTTTGCATAAAAACCATTTTTACAGCTGACAAACATATATTCAATTTTGACTAACTGAGATTAGTGTTTAAGATATAATTTTACATTAAAAAATCTGTATTATTGCCATCCAACTCCTTCAATCCAGATTAACAGTGAATTATATTTATGTGCTACATTGGTGTAATATATACATGAAACCTTTCTTCGGCCTTCTAATATTAACCATCTGAAAAGGAACAGACTGATTGAATGCTCGGGTAGTAATAATAGCAACCATTGATATGTAGTAGGGGTACAAAATCAGGAACGAGAAAGCAATAGCGAAAAGTACCCCTACATTATGGTGCCCCGGTTCGTCGAACTCACAGCCAGCAAAGAATTAACAAATATCTAGAGTTAAGAAATTCAAGCAATTTGGATGACTACTACAAGATAAGTTAACTCTAAGACACATATCACAGAAAAACACCCTCTCGGGATTACAATGCTCGAAGACAGCTGCACGATGGCGGGTGAGGACGATGTTACACTGCCATCTGTTCTCGACAACACTCATACACTTAAGATGAGGGCCAGTTCAGGAAATACAGGAAGCCCGATGGTGAGCCCAGCAACAAACCGCATCACCACATGGACACAGTATAAAATATGTCAATTTGATCCAGAATACCTTGATGCGTGGGTCGACGATGTCACTTTACTGGCCAAGGTGTCCAATATAACAGACGAGGGCTCAATATTTCTGAGGGCTTGGGAGACGATCCCAATGTCTTTCAGACACGGACTCAAAGATATACTGCATCAATACACTGAGGGCATATGTGCACAGCCATGGCAGAGCCTGCAACGCTCCGTCAAGCAACGTTTGACACCAGATCGAGAAGACAGGCTTACAGAATTAATGAGCCAGATGTCCCTAGGTAGCCGCACGCCTTCTGAGCTATTTAGGGAAATGGAGCACAAAGCCTTAGAATTCAAACTGCCCAAGGAAATCGTAATGCGACTGTTCATACAGAATCTCCCCCGGCACTACAAGAGATGGCCACGTTCTTGCGCGAATCCCTCGAAGTACAAGATGACGTTCTGCCGGCACGTCTAGACAAGTGGTGGAAGAAACACCACCACAGCCTACCGGCCCAAGAGAAAGTCCACATCACCCCAAGAATGTTCGAATCACAACCCACCACATCATCAGCCGGAACAAATGTCACGAATGAACGCCTCATCAGCCTGCTCGAGAACCTCGCCGTAAGGCCAAATTTGGCCTCAGTCGATGCCATCCAAAACAGACGCGACCAGAGCAGGCGTGACCACCGTCGTCCACCGACCCGGAATAGCGCCAGGAGGTCGACGTCGAGAGACCGAACCACAGTGCCACAGTTACCAGCGGAGTGGTGTCCGAATCATCGCAGCTATGGCCACTCCACACGTTACTGCCTCGGAAACGGCTGCACCTTCCCGCGCACAGACGCGACGTTCAGATGGGCGCGGTCACCCTCAACAATTCAGGAGGATACGCCCATAGAAGGCTCGGAAAACTGGTGGGGTCAGCCTCCGCGGCGGCAGTAGAGGCTGATCACCCCAAGATTGTTGGCCGCTCCACGTCTGATGGCTCGAAGCACGTTGCTTTCGCAGTAGAGCGCAATCAAACTATTGTATTTACAGCGACGGCTCCAGTCAAGTCATGCTTCAAACGCCCAAATGCCAGCAACCAGTCTCGTCGTCAGTTGCCACTATCAACATCTTTTCTCATCCGTGACGCAACCTCTGGCGAATTATTTCTCATAGACACTGGATCAGATGTGAGCTTACTACGTCACAATTATTTCGAACCCACCCACCCAGTCGACACCAGCAGTCTGACATGCGCCAATGGTTCCAACATAGCGACGTTTGGGGTACGAGTACACACTATCTCGTTCTCCAACTCAAAAAGATGTTTCAATTATCCGTTCATCATCGCCAAAACGACACGGAACATCATTGGACGTGATTTTCTCGAACACTTCGACCTGACCATTCGTCCAAGAACACGAGAGATACGCACTGCAGACAATCAGTTGCTTACATCAGCGTTAAAACATACGACTCGCGCCGAAGCAGTCGCATCCATACAGCTTATTCCTTCAGTTCCTCATGTACCACAACTGGACGAGGTTCTGAAACGTCATGAAGAAATTTTCAAACCTATTTCCTTCATGCCCGACCTCAAGAGGAAGCGGGCTATCACAGCCCACCGTATCATCCTGTCGAAAACACTTCCTCATCCTCCACGAGCACGTCCATTGGCACCACACAAACATAAGGCTGCCGAGCAAGAATTCGCCACACTACGTCAACAAGGCATCTGTACACGATCCAGCTCACCTTTTGCGTCGCCTGTGGTAGTAGTACCAAAGAGTGAACCAGAGACATTCAGAGTGTGCGGGGATTATCGTATTCTCAATTCTTGCACACAGTCTGATTCGTACATCCTGCCAAATCCGGCCGACCTACTCCGATCTGCTATCGGTCATGCTGTGTATTCGAAACTTGACTTAGTAAAAGCATACTATCAAGTACCGATGGACAAAGACTCAGTAGCATATACTGCACTCAGATTCACCGGAGGTGGCACGCACGAATATCACTATATGCCATTCGGTCTCAAAAATGCCTCGCAAACATTCCAACGCGTTATGGACGAAATACTAGATGGTCTACCATTTGTAATTCCATATCTAGACGACATCCTGGTATTCTCCAACTCAATGACCGATCATATACAACATATTGAGATCCTGCTCACACGTCTAGAAGACTATGGCCTCCGACTTCATGGCAATAAATGCGTCTTTGCACAGAAATCAATTGAATTCCTTGGTCATCAAATTTCCAAAGAAGGCATGACACCTGTACCTACTAAGGTTCGTGCTATTCAAGATCTACAGCCTCCAACCACCGTTCGGGCATTACGACGATTCTTGGGCAAGATGAACTACTATTCTCGATTTGTACCCTGCCTTGCCAAGATTCTGGCACCTCTTCACAAATATCTCGTGCCAGAAAGCCGTTTCGTCAAGAAATCACAACCGATTCAGCTCAACGTGGACGACATGCAGGCTTACGAGGATGCCAAAAGGGCCCTATGCAAAGCGACCATGTTACATTCCCCGGATTGGTCTCAACCTTTTGAATTGATAACGGACGCATCCGACGTTGCCATAGGCGCAGTACTTCAACAATCCATCAATGGAATACACCAGCCTATCGCTTTCTATTCGCAAAAACTACAACCTCGCGAGACGGATATGATACGTTAGGAAAAGAATTACTTGCAATCTACCGGTCGATCCTACACTTCCATACCTATCTGGATGGCCGAAAGTTCAAGATCTACACTGACCATCTTCCGCTACTTCCGATGCTGAGAGGAAAGAAAGAATATTTATATTCACGACGTGTCAACTCGCAACTTACACGAATACACGAGTATGATTATGAAGTCACTCATGTTAAAGGATCAGAAAATGTGGTCGCAGACTCCCTAAGCCGTCCTGCAGATCTTTGTGCCTCAATACTGTATCCTTCACCTATAAGCATTCAGGAATTGCAAGCAGCTCAGCAAGATGATATATCACTTCGGACATTTGATGTCAATCGACTGAAATCACTTGATTACGACGGAACCCTACTGCAGTGCGAAATAACTGACGTGGGCCCTCGGCCGTTTATACCTGAAAAACTCCGTCACAAGATCTTCGAAGTCTACCATTCATTGAGCCACCCATCTGGCGAAGCATCAGTAGAAATTCTATCCAGAACGTATTTTTGGCCTGGCATGCGACGAGATATCAAGATGTGGTCAAAACAATGTCTAGAATGTCAGAAATGCAAAGTGACGAGACACACCAAAACGGCGCCACAAGTCATTCAAGTGCCCAAAGTCCGATTTACACACATACACGTTGATCTGGTAACCTTACCTGCCGTGAACAACATGCGATATCTACTGTCAATACGGGACCGCACCACTCGATGGTATGAGGCCATACCACTTCCAGACATGAAGCAAGAAACTGTCAGTTATGCTCTAGAGCTCAATTGGTTCGCTCGGTTCGGTGCTCCAGCTGAAGTGACAACCGATCGTGGCGCACAATTTCTCGGAGAGGAGTTCACAGCCCTACTGCAATACTACGGTGTCAAACACTCCGTGACCGCGGCTCGCAACCCGAGAGCAAATGGTTTCGTTGAAAGACCACACCGAGAACTGAAAGCGGCGCTCAAGGCTAGCCCAGAAGAAAATTGGCTTGCGGCTCTACCGAAAGTACTCCTATCAATGCGTACAAGACCTCGTGAGCCGATCAAATGTAGCTCCGCTGAAATGGTATTTGGCGAATGTCTACGGCTGCCTGGCGAACTAGTCCGATCACGCTCTGAAACTGCATTAACGATGAACGATCCGACATTTCTGTTTCCACTTCGCAGTTTTCTACAATATAACGCTCAGAATCGGCCGATCTGTCCTACACGTCAGCAACATGGCCCAATCTATAAACGCAAAGATTTTGATAGCTGCAAATGGTTCTTCATCAACAACGATATGGATAACAGGATTTTAGCCAAACCGAAGCGCGGTCCTTATCGTGTGTTAGATCGACGTCAGAATTACATCATTCTGGAGATTAATGGCAAAGCTGAAGCGGTCTCCAAGCACAGACTATCCCCAGCCGACGTTGATCCAGATGACCCGCTGTTTCGCGATGTAGACCTATCAGGCGGTGAAGAAACGAGAACGCCACCCCCAGACAGTCTTGCTAACATCGGATTGACGCCCGACGTCCCATCAACAACCGAGCCAACTGAAGCCGTCACGCCGCCGCGAGATATAGAAGAACCAGAATCAGTGTTGTCAGAGCCAAAATCAGTCATTACACGGTACGGCAGAGCAATAACACTTCCTGGAAGGTTAGCCCCCTTCATGGTGTACTAATTTTCATTGTCGGGAGGGGTGTATGTAACACGCGGCTCCGTGTTACAACCCAACGAAGATCAATTTTTACAAACGCTGTGCTCTTTAAGGTCAAATATTCTAACTCTGTCCTTAAACAATATTTCCCTTAGCTGTGATTTTAGGAACAATCCTTTCTAGTCTCAAGCAGTTTTAACCGATATTTCTTAAACTGAAATTTTATGTGTAATTAATAGTGTTTTTATAAAAAGAACAGAACCACGCTGGGAACGAAAAAAACACGCGGTGGACTATTGTGTCATAGTGAACTTATTCCTATTAGTTTGACAATTTGGATTATCCGAACTTCAGAGAACAATATATTAATATCATGTACTGAGATAGAATCGTTACAAACGGTGATCTTAACACTTGTGAGTTGTGTCATTGAAGTCCTTAAACGATTTACATTCTTTTTATAGTGATAACCTTTAACGATGACTTTTTCCATGTATCATTTGTTTTAAATCGATGGCATAAATGTTGAGCAATTCAGACCTTTGTACGCGAATAACTGATTGAGCATAAAACAATTTTCTATGATAAACTTAAATCACTTTTATTTTTGACGTCTAGAAGACGGACAATTTAGCTTAATTGTGAATGACATTTAAATCATATTTTTGCATAAAAACCATTTTTACAGCTGACAAACATATATTCAATTTTGACTAACTGAGATTAGTGTTTAAGATATAATTTTACATTAAAAAATCTGTATTATTGCCATCCAACTCCTTCAATCCAGATTAACAGTGAATTATATTTATGTGCTACATTGGTGTAATATATACATGAAACCTTTCTTCGGCCTTCTAATATTAACCATCTGAAAAGGAACAGACTGATTGAATGCTCGGGTAGTAATAATAGCAACCATTGATAAGTAGTAGGGGTACAAAATCAGGAACGAGAAAGCAATAGCGAAAAGTACCCCTAAAATACAATTAAACAATATTTGATTGTGCGCGTGATGGTAACAATTCATTAAACCAATTTTGCGAGCTTGAAGTAAACACCAATCTCATTGTATTTAACCAGTTGTCGAACTAAATCGTATTCCGATTCAGGAGGATTTCCAAATGTTCATCAGTTTCTGCAACATTCTCAATCCTCAGCTAAATAAACAAAAGAAGTTCGTACATTATTTGAATATAGACTTATAAATGCCTGTCGAAAATGTCCTTATTTAAGTGCGATTTACATACAATGCTTAATGTACTATATTTAAGGTAGCGAGCTTGATGTTATCTCGTTACCCATTAAGTACTTACGTATGACAGTATATACTAGGAATTGTATAGTGTGGAAAAGGCAATTCATCCAGTAGAGATGTTTTGTAATTATCGAGAACTCATCAAGTACTGGCCAGATTTTGAAAATTGTGCGTACTGTAGTATACGGCAGGCTGGCTCAGTGGTTATTACAACAGATTCCGAAGCAGACGTGCCCAGGTTCGAGCTCTGTCCGCATCAGATTATGGCCATTACGTGATGAGTTCCCAATAAGGAAAAAACCGGTATACCGGATGAATAATATTCTTAGTTAATACTGAATAAATGTAAGCACTTAATGGGTCAAGTTTTTATATCAATTTTGCGGACTTGATTATAGTAAACGTTGTCACCGCCCGCGCAACCAATGTTCCTTTAATTAAATAAATGTTCATTTCAAAACAACTTCCCAATCTAGTGTGGGGTCTATATAATTAAACGAAAATTGGTTGCGCGGGCGGTGATAACAATTATTATAATCAAGGTTTCGATCCTGATGTAAGCATATGACCCATTAATTATTTAAATATGTCAGTATAAACAAAGAATTATGTAGTGTAGAAAATGCAATTCATCCAGTTGACCGGTTTCGTCCTTATTGGGAACTCATCATGTACTGACCAGAATTTTCCGCGGACAGGGCTCGAACCTCGGCACGTCTGCTTCAGAATCTGGTTCTCTAACTAATGAACCATCCTGCGGCTAAATGTAGGCAATTCATTCAGTAGACCGGTTTCGTCCTTATTGGGAACTCATCGTGTACAGGCCAGAAATTGCCGCGGACAGGGCACGAACTTAGGCACGTCTGCTTCAAAAACTGGTGCTCTAACCATTGAGCCACGCTGCCGCACACTACACTACACTACACACAATTGCCAGCAATGTTCTAACTAATGTAACTTGGTTAGTCTATTTTTACTTTAGGTGCAGCTCATATGGTATCCATTTAGACCAAAAATTCCAACTAACCATCCAAAATCTGTCATTGCTGAAAAGACACCATACTACATACGGAAGTGTCATTGAAATGAACATATATATTGTGTGTAGTGTAGCGTGCGGCAGGGTGGCTCATTGGTTAGAGCACCAGATTCCGAAGCAGATGCGCCCAACATTGAGCCCTCTTCACGGCAATTTCTGGCCAGTACATGGTGAGTTCCCAGTAAGGACGAAACCGGTCTGCTGTATGAATTGCCTTTTCTGCACTATACTGTTGGGGACTTTTGCGGGGTTGTTTTCTAGTTCGTGAATTTAGTACCCGTCCTCCATATCAATGGTGGCTATTATTATTACCCGTGCGTCTAATCAGTCTCTGATCATTTTCGGATGGTTGATGTGAGAAGGCAAAAACATCTGGTCATACGTATATTAGATATAATGTTGCAAGTAGTAATATAATTCACAGTTAGTTCAAATTGAATATATGTTGGTCAGCTGCAAAAACAGATTTTATGCAAAATAGTTCTTTAACACTATTCACAGTTAAACTGAATTTTCCGTCTTCTAGACAACAAAAGTTAAAATGATTCATGTTATAAAGAAAAATGTTCGGTATAATCCGTATAACGACTTCAATGACAAAAAAACTCACAAATATTTAGTTCAGTGTTTTATCCTCAGGTTATTATATTAATCCATTACTCTCTGAAGTTCGGATAGTTAACCACGGTAAATCCAATGCGTAACTTCTGCAACTAAACGAAATAAGTTCACTGAGACACAATAGTCCACCGCGTGTTTTTTCCGTTTCGAGCGCGGTTCTGTTTCTTTTATAAAAACACTATTAATTACACATAAAATTGCAGTTCAAGAAATATCGATTAAAACTGCTTGAGACTAAAAGAGATTGTTCCTAAAATCACAGCTAAGAGAAATATTGTTTAAGGACAGAGTTAGAATATTTGACCTTAAAGAGCACAGCGTTTGTAAAAATTGACCTTCGTTGGGTTGTAACACGGAGCCGCGTGTTACAATACAATTCGTAGTTTATATTGATACATGTAATTTATTAATGGGTCACGTGCTTATATCAAGATCGCGACCTTTATTATAATAATAGCGCGGTGTCTGTTCAGTAATGACTGATTAGGGATGGTTAATTCGAATTGTGTGTCTAAATGAATGCCATATGAGCTCAACCTAAAAGAGAAAGAAAAAACTAACCGACGTACATTTGTTAGTAATGGACTGAAAATTGTGTGTAGTCTGCTGCAGGGTGGTTCACTGGCTAAAGCATCAGTTTCCGAAGCAGACGTGCCCAGGTTCGAGTCCTGTCTACGGCAAATTCTGGCCAGTATGTGATGAGTTTCCAATAAGGACGAAACCGGTCTACTGGATGAATTGCCTTTTCTACACTGTACAATTATTAGTTTATACTGACATATGTAAGTACTTAATGAATAAGGTGTTTACATTGAGTTCGCAATCATGATTATAGTAAATGTTGTCACCGCCCGCGCAACTAATGTTCGTTAAAATACACAAATGCTTTATTTATAATGAAAATTTGGGAATATATACAATGGGATTGGTGCTTATATCAAGATCGCTACCTTGATTTTAATAAGTGTACGTTCCTGCTTTATAATAAGTGCATACTTCCAAACATTACTTACTCTTCAATAAAAATTACACGAGAAAATTTCGTCACCATTTAAGGCGAAACGTGAATATCTCACTCTGTTCTAAAAGTCGTGTGCAAAATGCATTTGAATATGCAGTTTTATTATAAGCTAGTGGAACTTGGCCCGTCAAAATTTAATATCATAAACGCTTATAGGATCCCGTTCACTGCTATTTGAGAAGCAGCGTTGACATCGGCAAAATTAAATTTGGATCAGTCATACCTGCGCCGCGTTAGACCAAAAATAAATATTAATCAACATTGTTGGCTCGGTTGTGTTTTACGTCTGCTCTCAACTCTAATGGCAAGAAGAGCATTACTCTCCCAGCCAGCGCCGGAGTGGCATAGAGGACAAGACGGACGGATTTAGAATTGTTCAACTGAAAAAATATAGCACAGACAAAAATATTATTTCTTCCATCCAATGAATAGACAGCTACATTTGTTCATTAACTCTTTTATCATTAAAAAGAACAGTATTGAATGTACAATTCCTTTTGAGCACCGCTGAAAGTGGAATTTTTGGTTAATTTAATCTCATACAATGAATTGTCATTCATTATCATGCCAAAAAAGTTCGTGATAAAGTTTAGCCTAATTCATACAATCATAGGAGAAACCATGTAGAATATGCAACAAAAAACTTCAATACGATAGTTACAAATTACTCTAATTAAGAGACTCGTTTCTGCACGTCAATTTTCTTCGCATTATAAACGTTTAATACCGTTTTTTCTGATTAAACAGCGGCTCAGTAAATCAGTGCATGTTTCACACTCGCACAAAACCCATACGTACCGACTAACCCGAGTGTTTCTCAGCCTAGAATCGTTTCCATATGGCATCGTCCCCCAATATAAGTAAATGAATCACACCACATTCAAAACAGTGTTGTCCTAAGCCTTTATTGTCTTTCTGACGATTTACCTTTGGTGAATTCACCCAATCACTTAGTTGTTTGCCAAGCCGCTCAACTGGATTACCGCTAATCAAATCATTAGGTAAAATCGCCGCAGGCCCTTCAAAATTAGAGCTGGTTTCATTGATTTTATTAGCATTGCCTATATCATTGAAAGTCCATTCAATATTCATCGCGCCAGTATTACACCTCTCGGAGCAAAACCTACCTATACAAAAACATATTTTGGAGACAAAACAAGTTAAAATAAAGCTTAAAAGTTTAATTACAATAAATAGACAATTCATATAATGAACCAAATATTAGAGTAATGTAATAAATAACGAGCATAACGTCGTATTCAGGTCGACATTTTCCATAAATTTTACCACATAGCGACCATAGTAACGGCAAAGCTATTCTATTTCATTTTCTTAAACTACTGCTACAATAGTTAGCATATCATTGTGGTTAAGATATTGAATATCAACGAATGAGCAATGATGTTTACTTATAAAACTAACTTAAATATATCGAATATTAGATCACACCATATTTAAACATGAGTCATACATAGAATTTCAGATTGAACGAAAGATACAACGGGAAATTAGAAATTATATTTATTAGGCGATTCCTTTCATTAAGAGGATGAGAACCGATCTGATTTTAGTTTTATTTTTGATTCTTGATGTTCCGTTATTACGTGTTATTTTGGGAGTGACTGTGGATGCGCAATGTGTGTTTGCATTAGAAAGTAATGTTTCATTTTATGTTATTTGTATATATGAGGATTAAGTTTTGACCAAGCTTTCGCTTTTTTGGCCAATATATGTGCGAATGTTTTTTTCTTCCAATGTTGTCTTTCGATTTGCTTTGTTCTTGATTTTTTTCACCCTTATAATGTCGCAATGTAGGCAGATTGCAGTGCTGAGTTTGGCTCACTACTGTTGTTATGAATGTATTGCCTGGTGAAAGTGGATTTTGTATGTAGGACCAGTGTCAAATCAAAGAGAATGGAGAGAATACATATATATTATACCGCATAGAAACGCAAATTTGTTTGCAAATAAATTTTTGAGAGTTTCGGCAAATGTTTTTTGGCAGCCAACCTCAAGTTAGTTTTTGCACTGTCGAAATTGATCTTAATGGATCCATCCAACCGCCGTGCAGTTAATGAAACTGGAAGGTTACCTCAAAATGATGCTTAGAAATCATTTTGTTTATATCATTTTTGGTACGACTTGGACGTGGTCTGATGTTGAAATCGATTAACCGCACCGGATTTATGTTAATAAACAAAAGTTACCTCAGGTAGACTAGCTCTTCCATAATCTTGTGTTCACAGCAGATCCTCATGATTTGTTCTGTCATGATGATAATAACGTTTATTGTGTGTATGATTTCCATACTATTGCACGATAAAAGCAGATTTAAAATGTACTACTTGTGTCAAATCACCACTTTAATTTCCAAGAAGGGAAATGTTTTGTTTCCTCGATACTGAATTTGATAACTGGATCGGATTCATTGGCTTGTTTCATGGTTTTGGCTGGGCCTGTTGAGTCTGAGATGAATAACAGAAGACCATCTGCGTAACGTTTGCAACTTGCGCACTGATCAATTATGTTTTTCAGGTTTGTTTTCTTAAGTGTTTTTATACTTCTGTTAGGAGAGACGCAATGCAGCTTCTCTTAACTACACCAATGAACCGTCGGAAATAAGTATCGTAAAATGTAAATTGCAGGCTTTCTTACTTGCTAATATGGCGGCTTTAAGGTTATCGTTGTCTGTAGAAAAACTTGAAACATATTTTTGAACAGGTTACGGGATATAGTCGTTGTTCCTATTAGTGCAGTTTTCTCAAATATGTATCAAACGTGGCAAGTCATACAGTTTCAGAATGTATATCAATAATATTGCGTTTGCTAAACCTTCCCTTAATAATACAGAAATTTGTTCAAAATTGCAAGTTGATCACTGAGTTATTAGTTCATTTTCTTAGCGTCTTCCAGTTTTGATTCGATGTCCTCGATTGCAAAAAACAATGGTCGGTTTCCTGTAATTCCTTCTGTACTGATTGGGGAATGATTTTGGCACCACACCTAGTTTCAAACACGATTTGAGTCAATTAGCTATTTTCCGGAATTTGACACTCACATCATTGGCTGCAATATAGGTTTTTAGATCTTTTCGGAAAATAGGATTGTTCAGTAATTAAATGTTACAATGGAAAATTTTACGTCAGGAAAGAAAATATCATAACAAAGCGCATTTATTGTGAATAATGACCAGTAAATTTCGAGAATACCAAACTTCAAATTACAATCTTGCATTCACATAAAATCTGGGATTTCAATTGATTGAGTGAATCAGTGCTAATTTGATTTTTTATGTATGTGAGGCAACGTACATATGGGACGTATGTAAAAGCAGTTGATCAACAGAACCCAACTTTAATTGATTAAAAAATTATGAGCATCGTCAGGGAAATCATCTATCTCAGATCATATATTTGAAACCGGGAACACAGACAATTTGACAAATTTCTCAATTTTATATAAGGCAAAGTCCAGAATTTGTTGTCTATTTACGAAGCTCTTTTTATAAAACAACAAGCACCTGGCATAAAAATTCAAAAGTTTCAACAGCATGAAATTATAGGCCAATTTTTCGAAGTTGTACATAGCTAGCAGGGCTGGTTAAATATATTATAACACGCGGCTCCGTGTTACAACCCAACGAAGGTCAATTTTTACAAACGCTGTGCTCTTTAAGGTCAAATATTCTAACTCTGTCCTTAAACAATATTTCTCTTAGCTGTGATTTTAGGAACAATCTCTTTTAGTCTCAAGCAGTTTTAATCGATATTTCTTGAACTGCAATTTTATTTGTAATTAATAGTGTTTTTATAAAATAGACAGAACCGCGCGCGATCCGAGAGGATCACGCGGTGGACTATTGTGTCAGTGAATTTATCTCATTAAATCGGATTATTCGTTACTATGAAAATGATTGATTGCTTACTATAAAAAAAAGGAGTTAAACATTTGTGAGTTGTTTGTCATTTAAATCTTTAAACGGTTTACACAAAACATTTTCCTTTATGAACATAAATAATTTTACTAGGCTCATATTATCATGTATCTTTAATCGTTTGACTACTCATTACATTCCAGACATTTGTGCTAAACATTTCACTTTATAGACATAAATCACTTTTATTTTTGCCGTCTAGAAGACGGACAATTTAGTTTAATTGTGAACGGTATTTAAAACATACTTTTGCATTAAAATCTGTATTTTTGCCAACCAACTCATTCAATTCGGATTAACAGTGAATTATATTTATATATGCTACATTGTGTGGAATATATCTATGAAACCTTTCTTCAGTCTTCTCATATCAACCATCCGAAAGGGATCAGAGACTGATTGGGTGCACGGGTAGTAATAATGGCTACCATTGATATGTAGTAGGGGTAAAAAATCACGAACTAGAAAGCAACTACGCAAAATACCCCTACAATATTACCATAACATTGGCATAATTAAAAAGTTCGAAATGGGTATCCTCGAGCGAAATCTGTGAAAGTGCTTGAATAAAATCAAAAGGGCCAAGTACTGATCATTGCAGAACGTCAGAATTTAAAGGGGATGAACTCGAGTGATCCTTGCCGTTGATCGGATTAAAATAAAGTAATTAGTAAGCCTAAGTTTATGACCACAGGTGCCGTTAATTAATGCGGTGGATACAATCTCTAGAGGGAGACTGTTGAATACATTGGAAATGTCAAAAAAAGGAGAATGAAGCTGTGTCTTTGAGAAATGGAGGCATAACAACGGTTGAGCATGCCAGCAAGATTAGTTGATAAGGAACGCCCACTCAAATTTCCCGGGCTGCCATATCATTCAAGATCACAAATTCAAACTTTCAACTGGACGGAAAACTATTGTAATGAGATACCCCTAACCATTTCTGCGATATTAAATTATACATGCAAGAACCGTCCCGCTGGTATCCAACCTGTCTTCACAGCTGTCTTAGTTTGTCACTTAGTTTGTTACTGGATGCAAGCACTTACCCAAACACATATTTATTTAGAACTATTTAGCCATAAGTATTTGTTGGTGACAGACCCGATTATAGCGTAAATTAAAGAGTGACCAAGTTGACCAGCCACTGAGGTAATTTGTACTCTAATTCCAACGTTACGTGCAGTTTAGTTTTATTCATGGAGATTTGAATCAGTAAACATAGATCTTTAAATGGATTGCGGATATACAATGACTCCTTAGTTAACACACCTGATAAAGGTTCAACAGACTGCACTTCGACCAATTGCTGGGTAAAATTATTAATAAATTCATTTGAACCACCGACAGTTTCCGACCGGATCAGATCTATGTCCTCTCATGTGCTCCGCTGAGTGCGTTCGCTAACACAATCTCATCTCCCAAGGTCTGAGAGATACTGAAGTCAAATTTTGATAGTCGGTCTAATTGTGAACTCAAACTCTGAGAAATACTAAGCTTGTTCGTCTTAATTAATATGCTTATCAACGGCTTATGATAAGTCAAAACCTTTACTGTTGCCCGTACAAGTAGTCTCAAAATACAATGCTGCATCATAAATCATTATCAGATCTTTCCAAAACGTGTCATAACGCTTTCCACGGTACTCTAGTTGCTATTGTAAAACTCTATCGGTTTGACAATACCCTTATCACTCTGATGTAGTACTGTCCCTATGGCAACTTGGGAAGCATCTTTAATCAACTAAAGCTGTTTAGTCTAATCCACAAATGTCAATATACTTATTCTATTCAGCAGGTATTTCGCTTTCCGGAAACTTTCTTTGTCTTCATGAATTAAATTAATAGGACAAAACTTTTTTGTCGTACACTTGTTTCGCCGCAGATGTCTAAAAACGATTCCAAATTTTCAGCCAAACATTCCATAAATCGGTGGTAACAGCTAATCTCTAAAACTACACAGTTTCAAAAATTTCGGGACTCTGTCACATTTAAAATTCTAGGAACTTATTCTCTATTGGCTTACTTTCCTCCTTGGAAAAGCAATGTCCACGAAATTTTACTGCTGTTGAGGCCCCTAACCTATTCGAGTCTGAGAGCCCCATAGATGCCAGATCGCTTGAAGTCCTCAAATTCACAGTAGAGTCTGATATGCTTATATTTCCATTTACATCTCCTAGGTTCAATTCCGCCATATCCTGCACTAACCTACTTGTGTCCTCAAATTTAATATCGGTTCCCATGTCTTATTGGTTTAACAAGTAAATCGACACTTAATGTTAGGCAATCGGAATGCGAAAGTAGAATCGTATTAATTCCCGAACAAATAATCTGGAAGGAGATATACGTGAACAAAAGAATAATCAAATTACCTGTTCCAGAACGTCCCCTCTATGTGTGCTTCAATAACAGAATATAAGACCATTATAGCAGAAATATATTGTTAATATGTATTCATTTTACTAGATAAAAATATTAAAAATAGCAGCAGATCAACAGATAATACAACCAGTCGAGGTGCGTGACACTCGAAAACTGAAAAATGGCACACAATTCAAAGTCAAGTATTTAAACAAAGAATGTTCTGGAAAATAAAAAGAAAAAAAATATTTTTAAATAAAATTTGTTACAATCAGCCATGGTGGTTTAAATTTATCAGTCAATGTTATTTTACATATGGCGGAGGATTTAACTTCCACTGCTGAATATCGTATACTGCTTTCTATGGTCTGACAATCGATACATAATGTACACTTGTGCATACGGATAATACTGAAGTATATCCTTCGGCTGATGATTTAAAAATGATGTTTCCAATTGATCAAAAAAATGTCGAATTCTCCAAAAATAATGTGAAAGTAGATTTGAATGATTTAAGTAGGTATTTGATAACACTAGGGCTGAGAATAAACAGTAAAAAGACGAGAGCATTAAAAATAGGTAAGAGAACAGACTTTAATTATGTTTATTTTTATGATTCTGTGATTAATGATGTTTTTGAGATTAAACTTGTGCAAGAAATAAAGGATTTAGGCATAACTATTCAATGTACAGCTTCTGCAGAGAGACATATTGAAAGAATAGTAGGCAATTCCAAGAAATGATGAGCACTAATAAATAGAAATATCGTATCGAATGAAATAAAATTTAAAATGTATATAATATGGATTAGACCGATACTAGAATATGCTGCCGCTACTTGGAATCCATTAAAAAAGGGTTTTCCAACAAGATAGAAGCTGTACAACGAAACGTGAAACAAACTAGTCCTACCTCCTGTACTATATACGCCACTAGATTACAGTTTTTATCACTGCAAACTTTATGGCTTTGGAAGATGTGCTATTGCATAAAAGTTTTCCACTCGAACCAGTGGACTGGTGCCTATATGAATCCAATAAGGAAAAGTCATGAAGTTGGAACTAGATCTGGACATTTGGCAATATCTCCTTCTTTGGTGGAGAATGTTGCGAGCAAGTTATTCTCTTTTTCGAAAATCTACAAAATTTATAATAAATTGCCAAAGGGGCTTGGAGAAACACCTCCATCTAAGATGTCTTTTAAACTTTTATCTACTGAACTAGAAAAGTCTCAAATCCTGCAGATATTTTTAGTTTTGATTAAGATAATACTTTCTCATAGTTGAATAAAAGGTAAGGATAATTGTTATCAGCAACATAATTTCTTGTACAGTTCAACTAGTGAGATTTACTTATCTACATGAGACTAATTGCACATATTTATGTGATGTGATATCTTTTATATATTGTAAATTTTCCAATATTATTATTTGATGGAACATGTGTGGTTTGAATCCAAATAAAGATATTCTATTCTATTTTATTCTATTCTATTCTATTCTATTTTATTCTATTCTATTCTAAAATGTCTTATCTGTATGCTCCAGTCCAACAATCATCCCTAAACATTTGTGCGATAAACATACCAGAAGTCGCACTGTAGTGAATGGCGTAGGCTCTACCTCCATAAGTACTTGACACTACGCTTACTGCATGTCTAACTTAGTGTAAAACTCATACACAAATATATCTTTGAGTAAATTTACTTTGGTTTAATAGAGGATAAAAATTGCCATAAACCATCCCTTGTTATAAAACAGGTTTGAAAACTATCACTATTTATCGTGCAAAGCTGAAATTTAAACGTCTACAAATTCCTTCCTTTCTCAATTGCGAAAATTTTTAATAAAGAATTATTACTTATGATGCTCTAGTTTTTGAGCTATTGCCATACAGAGTTTTGCTGCAATTTGTTCAATTTTGTGTTTTATTTTCGTCTTCAGCCTAATGTGCTTGGCACAGTATTTTTCAAACTGTACAAGATGTTTCTCAATTACTACTGTTAAGGATTTGACGACGACTGTCTGGGTTGGCCATCTGACCAAATAACTAGGGTCCCAGTCTCAACATGCTTCACTGTCCCCGTTTCTTGTTCAATAGTATTTGGATTAAATGCCAAATTGGAATGGATTCAAAATTCATCCTCATGATGTTGTCCTTATTAACATTGAACATAAAATTCTACGTAATCAATAAATCCTGTCAAAATGTTACTGACAATATCTTGATTCTCCTTACCACTTTTGAATTTCCGTTGGCGGTCCATAATTGATGATCATATGTTGGTCCACCAATGTTAACCACATCGTATTAAACTATACTTAAACTGGCAACCGTGTCTAGTAGGAACTAAAGTTAATTTTTTTCATCCATTATGAAGAATCTTTTGCAGATATAAGCCGAAATTTCGTCGAGATCTCCCGTTAAACAGAATCTAACAGTCTTGCTGACTGTACTAATGTGCCTATGTTCATCAAAACTTAGGTGCCTGTCTTCGAAAATTTCAAGATAAATTTAAAGGGTACTATTTGGAGCCTCCCAAGTGCCACCCATAACGGTTCATTCTATTCGGAGTTCTACGTGTTATAGGGGGGCTAAGCACTGCTATTCAGCGAGAACTATTTTTCTATCCGAGCCAGCTCATCCGCGGATAGATGCATTCGTAAACTTGACATTGTCAATGTTCGGCATACTTATGACGTGACATGCACCCATCGCATGGTCCACATTCGTCAGTAAGCGATAAATTGCTCCGACAACTGGAAATCGCAAGTTGCCAACGCGAATGTGGCCCTCCCGGTCTAAGCTTTTGACCTTGTCTATCATATAAAACTTTTTGCGTTGTAAACCCCTTACCCCATCATTTAAAATCAAAAGCATTTTCGATATTAACTGGACCTCATGCTGTAGGTACGATTCTGCATTTAGGACACACATCTATCATTCCTGTATTGGGTATAGATACTTCAATCCTTTGAGCATCTTTGGAACTGTAAATCTCATGGATCATATACATTCAGCGTAGTTTTTAATCCTTATGTTAATTCAGACACAAATGTACTGTTTAACATTGCTTCGGAGATGCCGAGGCCAAAATCTCCAGCATTTAATGTATCATAAAATTTAAAAGAATATTGGTTTACTCGAAAGGATTAAAAGGAATAATGTTTTCAAATGCAAACGAGTATTTCTTTCAGTAATATTCATTTTAACCAATAACTTTTTAAATTATTTTTGTCAGAGGAAATACTTTTGCCAAATCCCTCTATATTTAAAGTTTTTCTTCAATACCCCTTTTTTGAAACTATCCGAGCGTACGATTTGATATGGCTCGAATTTTGTTGTATACCGACTTTAAGAAAATCGTTGTGGACCTTTAAAATTCATTGAAATGGCTAAATGATGAAAAAAACTCCATCAAGAGTAAAATGTGCAAATTAGAATTAGAGGTGGGTATATACACAGCAAAATTGGAGTTAGCAGAAAAAAATGGAAAATTGACTGAGGCGCTAATTATGAAAATAGATACAATAAAGTTTGATGTTCAACCATGGGTACAAATTGCAGAAATAATAACAGACAAAATACATCATCTAAAAGTAATAAATCAGGTGAAGAATTTTTGAAAATTTTAGCGAATGACACGTAATGGTAAACAAGAACAGTTAATATCATTTAATCCTGATGAAAATGCTGATCCACGGGATGTAGAAAAATTGAAAGATATAATAAAGTATACAGAAGAAGCTGATATAACAAAATGTTACAGGGTTGGGAAAAGGTCTTATCTTCCAAGTCCTTTCGCTGTAAAAATATCTAATAGACCAACAAAAATACAAATCGAAGCAATTAACAAAACGTAGGGTGAATACACTGATATTCACATGATATATGTAGGATGTGACAAGACATTACTCCAAAGAAAATTAACAATAGCAAATAATTTGAAGAATTATCTGGATCAGAGATAATCAAATTCAGAGCAAGATAGCACAAGGGGTCCGCCATTTGACTCGAGCATCACAAAAAAACGAAGTATCACTATTGAATATTGTGGACAGTGGAGGGAAGTGAGGTGTAGCTACATAACCCTGTGGAGGAAGATAAATCCTCTGCCAAAATAAAAGTAACATTAACTGATAAATTTAAACCACCTTGGCTGATTGTAACGAATCTTATTTAAAAAGAATTTATCCTTTTATTTTCCAGAACATACTTTGTCTAAATACTTGACTTTGAATTGTGCGCCATTTTCAGTTTTCGAGCGTCACGGTCCTAGACTGGTTGTATCTTCCTTTGGTCTGCTGCAATTATCACATTTTTTTCATTAAAAACTGATCAAATTAATCAATATATATCTCCTTATACTGTCTTGTTTTTTTATTGATGCACGCATGAAAGGGACGTTCTGGAACAGGTAATTTAATAATTCTGTTGTTCACGTATATCTCCTTCCAGATTATTTGTTTGGGTGTTTTGTATGAGAAAGGTTTCACATCCCGATTTGCCTAACATGAAGTGTCATTTTACAGATATGGATGCTGATCTTCAATTTGAGGACACTAGCAAGATAGTGCAAGATATTGCAGGTTTGAATTTAGCAGATGCGAATGAAAATATAAGCTTATGAGATTCTACTGTAAATTTTAGGACTATAAACGATCTGGCATCTATGGGGTTCTCAGACACGAATAGGTTAGGAGCCTCTACAAAATTTGGCGACCGCGGCAGTCAAAGAATATTAAGTCTACCGCAGTATAAATTTGAAAAACATTCAAGTTGAGTCGGAGATGCCCAAATGATATTTAGCGCTTATGATATTGTAAATCCTATGGTCCCCCGTCCCTAATCACAATGCATTTGAGTTATTAATGGCTGAAATTCAACAGAGATATCAGCCTGGAAGATCGGCGCAAATGTGCGAACTATTACGCTTAGAAAAAATGGGGCGTCAATTACCGTCCGAATTTTATGAACGCCTTTGCACAAAAGCTTCCAGGTTGAATATATCCAGAGATGTAGTCAACTCCATTTTAACAGCTGAGCTACCAATTAGGCTTAGAACCAAATTGGAAGTATTTGACACTATGAACATTGATTGGCCAACAAAATTCAGAGGGTCAGACGGGGTGTATAAATAGCAGGAACCACAAGTACATGCAGTAATAGCAGATTCTGTCATGGTGCCGAAAACAACCTGACTATAATAGAAAACTTGCGTTTTTTATGTAGAGAAGTTGCTAGCTTACGTCGTGACATTTCGCAACTTCAGAGTCAGGATAGGTATACTAGACGTCGAGGGAGTCACTCGCGTCAACGCTTCGAAGGGCCACGCGGATGGTGTAAGGCACATTGCGAGTACGGACCAAGTGCAAAGTGCCAAGGTGAAACTTGTTTATACCCGCGATTAGGTGGACCCAGATGGAAAGGAAGCACTAAACCGGTAGAGAGAAATCCATCACCGGGAAAGCATAAAACCTCCGCTAGTAGAAGCCATAGGGGGGTTCCATTGCAAAGGCTCCCAGATATGCCTTTAAAAGGCATACTTAAAGCAAAGGATAGAAATGCGACGGGACAAGTTAGCACCGATACAGAAGGCAAGAGAGTCCGATTCTCACTAAGCGGAGATCTGGAAAGCATTGCCGGATCATCCAGCAACAAGTGCATGATTAAAGATGAATTATCTAGGTTGGAATTTCTCATCGATACGGGTGCTGAGGTAAGCATAGTTAGGTCAGACGTGGTGGAAGCAGATTGCCCCACATTTGATTATCAACGATGAACCGCTAACGGTAGTCCCATAGGGGTGAAAGGGATAAAAGAAATGTCGGTAACGTTAGGCCTGAAATCTTCCTTTAGATGGAATTTTCTAGTAGCCGATGTTAAGGACTATATCATTGGCATGGATTTCTTGACAAATTTCAAGCTGACATTAGACCCAAAAGCTAGGACTATCGCAGAAGGCGAAGGGATGTCAACACCTACTGAGTCTTACACATCGGCAGTTAGAACAGTTCTTTTACCCCGTCCAACAGTCGCACATGACTTCGCTGATATCATTCAGAAGCACCTAGCTGTGTTTCAGCCGTTCAGTGCCAAAAGGATAGGATTGAAGACAGGAGTAGAACACCAATTAGAATTGGTGGCTCCATTGCCTTGTTCACCAAAGGCTCAATCATTGGCATAACACAAGCAATAAGTTGCTTTGTCAGAATTTCACCAATTGCGCGAAGAAGGGATTTGTAGAAGGTCAAATTCCAATTTTACTTCCCCAATAGTGGTAGTTTCAAAACCTGAACCGGGTCAATGGAGGGTTTGTGGGAATTATCGTCTATTAAACTCAGTGACGAAGGGTGATTCTTATCTTCTCCCCAACCAGAGTAATTTACTCCGAGATATAATGGGATATGTGGTTTATTCAACTTTAGATCTCCAGAAAGCTTAGTATCAGATACCAATGTAGCAAAGTTTGATACCACTCACCGCAGTCAGATTTCCAGGAGGGGGATTGCATGAATTTCTTCAAATGCCTTTTGGTTTGAAAAATGCCAGTCAGAAATTCTAGCGTTTGGCTGAAGAAATCCTTGAGAATTGTCCATTTGCGAGGGTATATATAGACGACATAATAATTTTTAGTCGCTCACGAAATGAACATCTTACGCATTTGGAAAAAGTTTTGACCAGGCTGGAACGATATGGATTAGTGGTCGAACCTAATAAGAGTAATATCGGTTGCTCTTCAGTTAAATACCTTGGTCATATACTTTCCAAAGACGGAATTAAACCTTTGGAAGATAAGATCCAAGCTATAAAGGACGTAAAAGAACCCCGAACCGTTCCCAAGCTGGGAAGGTTCTTGGGTATGATCAGCTATTATCGTCGATTCATTCCAGGTCTAGCTGGAACGCTAGGATCGTTAACACGCTATCTCCCTCGTGAAAAAGTGCACGATCAACAAGTCTTGGCCTATAAACTTGAGTTCAGATGACCGAGAAAAATTCCAAAAGGCCAAGGAAATGCTAAGTGACATAACCACATTAGCACCTGTAGATTGGGAGAAATATTTCGAGCTAATTACAGATGCCCCAGATGTTGCATTATGGGTAGTGCTACAGAAAAGAGATCAGGACATAGTAAGACCGATTGGGTTTTATAGTCGTAAGCTTAACGATCGAGAGAAACGTTATAATACGTTTGGCAAAGAGCTTCTAGCAGTGTATGCCGCAGTGCTACAATTCGAGCATTACTTAGACGGTCATAAGTTTAAGTTATTGACCGATCATAAGCCAATGATCAGTATACTTGGTAAAACAGCTAGGCTTAATTACTCTCGTAGAGTAAATTCCCAAAAAACACGGTTAGCAGAGTTCGATTTCACTGTGTCTCATATTGCTGGTAAGGAGAATGTGGTAGCCGATGCACTTAGCAGACCGAATGAAGCTGATATCGAGCTGATATTTCAAGGTCCGTTGAAGAGTTTAGATAATTCTATGCATGATTTAGTTAGTCAAATCGAAGAAGCGCAAGGATCGGATCCCTTCACGTTAGTTTTGTCCAAAAGGCCAGGATATGTTCGTAAGCTCATAAGTGGCAAGTGGTTGTTATGCGAAACGTCTAGAAGTCAACCACGACCATATGTGCCATTGGAGTTACGGGCCAAGATTATCCAAGTGTTACATGACATGGGTCATCCATCCATTAAAGCCACCATTCGATTGATCAACGACAGATACGTATGGCCGCACATGTCTAAAGACATACGGGTATGGGTAGGAGCCTGTGCCAAGTGTCAAACATGTAAGGTGTGGAGACATACCAGAACCGAGATAAAGAATATTGGGATACCAAATGGACGGTTCAGACACGTACACATAGACATTGTCGAGATGACCGAGGTAAATGGTAACAAATATTTGCTGACTATGGTAGAGAGATTTAGTCATCAATTCGAAGTGGCGATTTTAAAAGACATGACAGCGCAAGAAGTCTTGTTCGCGTTTCTACATAATTGGATATCGCGTTATGGTGTTCCAGAAAAGGTCACTTGTGATCGCGGTAGTCAATTTATGTCCGAGCTTTTCGAGAGATCCCTCAACATCATGGGAACCACTGTATTACATTCTAGCGCGTACAACCCACGAGCGAATGGGATGATAGAAAGGCTGCATCGTGAACTGAAAGCTGTATTAAGGTGTACTAGTGGAACAAGCTGGATACGCGATCTTCCTGTAGTACTACTCGCCATGCGCAACAGATATAGGGCACAATTGGGTACCTAAATAGCAGAACTGGTTTATGGAGAACCATTAAGGTTGCCTGGAGATCTTCTAATAGGAACTCCAAGAAGTCTTGATTGGGCTTCTAGTTATGTAGATTGGTTCATAGGAGCACTTAGAGATAAGATGTGTCGTTTGGCTCCGACCAAGACTAGAAAAGCAAAAACCAAATGCTATGTGTCCTCTGATCTAAGATCGGTTTCGCATGTGTATGTATCTAATGAAAATAGGAAGAATTGCCTGACACCATTTTATAAAGGACCATACAAGGTAAAGAGGATGACTGACAAGAATTTCATCATAGAGATAAATGGCATTGAGGATTGTGTTACGTTTGGATCGTTGCATTTCCCAGTTTATCTGGATAGGCAGTATGACTGAATTAACAGATGCGTTGAATGACCGTCGTTCTATGGGCGAATCTGATGTGTGCAATCCCACTATACAGGCACATAACAAAATGCAGAACTCAGAAGACGCGTTGTCTAATATAGCAAAATCTTATTCTACCAGTTCACAGCATGAAAACTGTTTGGCTATACCAAATGATACGGAAGAACCAGTGTCAACTGTACCGGGCGTGATGACGGCTTCAAGGGCGCCATTGTGCACAACTCGTTCTGGAAGAGTACAACGTCAGCCAAAGAATCATGATTACGTCTATTACTAGGCGACTTTTTTTGAGAAGGTGGTGTACGTGGAGGAAGATAAATCCGCCGCCAAAATTAAAGTAACATTAACTGATAAATTTAAACCACCTTGGCTTATTGTAACGAATTTTATTTAAAATGAATTTCTTCTTTAATTTTCCAGAACATTCTCTGTTTAAATACTTGACTTTGAATTGTGCGCCATTTTTAGTTTTCGAGCGTCACGGTCCTAGACTGGTTGTATCTTCCTTTGGTCTGCTGCAATTATCACATTTTTTCATTAAAAAATGATCAAATTAATCAATATGTATCTGCTTATACTGTGTTGTATTTTTTATTGAAGCACGCATAGAAAGGTCGTTCTGGAACAGGCAATTTAATTATTCTGTTGTTTACATATATCTCCTTCGAGATTATTTGTTTGGGTGTTTTGCACGAGACAGGTTTCACATTCCGATTTGCCTAACATTAAGTGTCGATTTAATAATTAAACTTCACAGATATGGATGATATATTTGAACTATTTAGTGCAAGACACTTGAATTTAGTGCATGCGAATGAAGATATAAGCATATCAGATTCTACTGTAAATTTAAGTACTACAAGCTATCTGGCATCGATGGGGTTCTAAGACACGAATAGGTTAGGAGTCTCTACAACCCAACAAAAGAACTATAAAAAACCAACAAAGTTAAATCATTAGATATCGAAAAATATAGATAATTAGTACGTTACATATATATTATTGCAACACGCGGCTCCGCGTTACAACCCAACGTTGGTCAATTTTTACAAATATTGTGCTCTTTAAGGTCAAATAATCTAACCCTGTTTTTACACAATTTTTAACTGTGATTTTAGAATCAATTGTAACGACACAAATAAATTGCCGACATATTGCGTAAATTAAATTAAATTTGATTTACGTTGCACCAATGAGACAAAAGCGAAACTTGCCGTTAACCAATAGTGTGCAAGTAGACATATATTACTATAGCATGACTATTTAAGCACGGCAAATTTACCATGCAGTTCAGTTGTCGCATTTGCCTTCTGCTTTGCGTTACATGTGCGTGCCTTCGGCTGTCATCACCTACGCTGGTTTTTGGCAAAATAAGTGAAACCAATCTTGTTGCTGTACAACCAACGAGACGAACCAATTAATGCAGAACTTCAACGAAGTTTCCACATCGAGATAACAACACAACAACAGAAGGAACCACAGCCCAAGTCAAACCAAGGCTCTAGGACATCTTTGCACTGAAGGATCTTTCTCGACATTTCCCGGAGAACGCATGTCCGGCCCTGTTAAGGGCCCCCTATAAGTAAAATAACTCTATATCTATAGCACTTTAGCCGAGTTAGTAACGTCGTACGGCATTTTTGTGAAGCTGGGGCGTTTACACAATCTCTGTTAGTTGGAAACAGTTTTAATCGAGATTTCTTGAACTGCAATTTTATTTGTAATTAATAGGGTTTTGTTTATTAAATATACACACCCGCGCGCAATACGCAGGGAACATGCGGTGGATTATAGTGCCATAGTGAAATTGCTCTTCTTCTTTGAATTATTCGCAGTTTAAACAAGCGATTTATTGTTCATATATAGTTCTACGTATCAGAATTTTAGAGTACAATGGATTATTATAATTAAATAAGTTAAAACCATAGCAAACAGTGGATTAATTATTTGTGAAGATTTTTCATGGACGTTTCTACACGATTTTATTCTATCCATCATCAATGACAACATTTACAAGTGACTTTATTTATATCATCATATATTTTCAATCGGTTACATGTATTCATCACAATTCATACATTTGTGAAAGAATAATGGCATGTGTATAAGACATTCAACTTTGTTAAAAGTGTTTCGTTTTGCTGCCGTCTAGAGCACGGACAATTTTGTTTAAATGTGACTTGTGTATAAGACATTCAACTTTGTTAAAAGTATGTTGCTCTGTTGCCGTCTAGAGCACGGACAATTTTGTTTAACTGTGACTTGTGTATAAGACATTCAATTTTGTTAACAGCATTTCGTTCTGGTATCGTCTAGAGCACGGTCAATTTGGACTAACTATGAATTTTCCATGCAACATTGTGTACAATACATATGTGATCAGTCGAATTAGCCTTCTCACATCACCCATCGGGAAAAGGCCGGGGATTGATCATAAGCATGGATCTCAACAGCCGCTACCAGTTCTATGTAGGGAGATAGCAACCCCGCAAAATACTCCTACATAAATGGTGCCCCGTTTCGTCGAACTCACAGCCAGCAAAGAATTAATCAGCATCTAGATTTTAAGAAATTCAAGCACTTTGGATGAATGCCACGAAGGAAAGTAAATTATAAGACACATATCACAGAAAAACACCCTCTCGAGATCACAATGCTCGAAAACAGCCACACGATGATGGGTGAGGCCGATGTTACACTGCCATCTACTCTTGACAACACTCACACACATAAGATGACGTCCAGTTCAGGAAATGCAGGAAGCCCGGTGGTGAGCCCAGCACCAGGCGGCACCAACACATGGACACAGAAAAAAATATGTCAATTCGATCCAGACTAACTTGACGAGCATGTCGACGATGTTACTTTATTGGCCAAGGTGTTCAATATAACAGACGAGGGCTCAATATTTTTGAGGGCTTGGGAGACGATCCCAATGTCTTTCAGACGCCGACTCAAAGATATTTTGCATCAACACACTGAGGGCACATGTGCGCAGCCATGGCAGAGCCTGCAACGCGCCGTCAAGCAGCGTTTGACACCAGATCTAGAAGACAGGCTTACAGAATTATTGAGCCAGATGTCCATAGGTAGCCGCACGCCTTCTGAGCTATTTAGGGAGATGGAGCAGAAAGCCTTGGAATTCAACCTGCCAAAGGAAATCTTAATGCGACATTTCATACAGAAGCTCTCGCCGGCACTCCAAGAGATGGCCACGTTCCTGCGCGAATCCGTCGAAGTACAAGACGACGTTCTGCCGGCACGTCTAGACAAGTGGTGGAAGAAACACCACTAAAGCTCACCTTCCCCAGAGAAAGGCCACAACACCTCGCGAATGTCCAAATCACAATCCACTGCATCATGAGCTGGAACAAATGTCACGAATGAACGCCTCATCAGCCTGCTCGATAACCTCACCGTCAGGCCACATTTGGCCTCAGTCGATGCCGTCCATAATAGACGCGACCACAGCAGGCGTGACCAGCATCGACCACCGTCCCGGAATAGCGCCAGGAAGTCGACGTCGAGAGGCCGGGCCACAGTTCCATAGTTACCGGCGGAGTGTTGTCCGAATCACCGCAGCTATGGCCACTCCACACGTTATTGCCTCAGAAACGGCTGCACATTCCCGCGCACAGACGCGACGTTCAAGTGGGCGCGGTCACCCTCAACAACTCAGGAGGATCCGCTCATGGAAGGTTCGGAAAACTGCTGGGGTCAGCCTCCTCTGCGGCAGTAGAGGCTGAGCACCCCAAGATCGTTGGCCGCTCCACGTCTGATGGCTTGAAGCACGTTGCTTTCGCAGAAAAGCACAATCAAACTATTGTATTTACAGCGACGGCTCCAGTCAAGTCATGCTTCAAACGCCCAAATGCCAGAAACCAGTCTCATCGTCAGTTGCCACTATCAACATCTTTTCTCATCCGTGACGCAACCTCTGGCGAATTATTTCTCATAGACACTGGATCAGATATGAGCTTACTACGCCACAATTATTTCGAACCCACCCACCCAGTCGACACCAGCAGTCTGACATGCGCCATTGGTTCCAACATAGCGACGTTTGGGGTACGAGTACACACAATCTCGTTCTCCAACTCAAAAAGATGTTTCAAGTATCCTTTCATCATTGCCAATACGTCAAGAAACATCATTGGGCGTGACTTTCTCGAACACTTCGATCTTACCATTCGTCCAAGAACACGAGAGATACGCACTGCAGACAATCAGTTGCTTACATCAGCGCTAAAACATTCGACTCGAGCCGATGCAGTCTCATCTATACAGCTTATTCCTCCAGTTCCTCATATATCACAACTGGACGATGTTCTGAAACGTCATGAAGAAATTTTCAAACCTATCTCCTTCATACCCGATCTCAAGAGGAAGCGTGCCATCACAGCCCATCGTATCATCATGTCGAAACCACTTCCTCATCCGCCACGAGCACGTCCATTTGCACCACACAAACATAAGGCCGCCGAGCAAGAATTCGCCATGCTACGTCAACAAGGCATCTGTACACTTTCCAGCTCATCTTTTGCGTCGCCTGTGGTAGTAGTACCAAAGAGTGAACCAGCAACATTCAGGGTGTGCGGGGATTATCGTATTCTCAATTCTTGCATACAGTTTGATTCGTACAAATCCAGCTGACCTACTCAGATCTGCTATCGGTCATGCTGTGTATTCAAAACTTGACCTAGTGAAAGCCTACTATCAAGTACCGATGGACAAAGACTCCGTATCATATACTGCACTCAGATTCACCGGATGTGGCATTCACGAATATCATTATATGCCTTTCGGTCTGAAGAATGCCTCGCGAACTTTCCAACGCGTTATGGATGAAATACTAGATGGTCTACCATTTGTAATTCCCTACTTAGACGACATCCTAGTATTCTCCAACTCAATGTCCGAACATATACAGCATATTGATATTCTACTCACACGTCTAGCAGACTATGGCCTCAGACTTCATGCCAACAAATGCGTCTTTGCACAGCAATCAATTGAATTCCTCGGTCATCAAATTTCCGAAAAAGGCGTGACACCTATATCTGCTAAGGTTCGTGCTATTCAAGATCTACAGCCTCCAACCACCGTTCGAGCATTACGACGATTCTTGGGCAAGATGAACTACTATTCTCGATTCGTACCCTGCCTTGCCAAGATTCTGGCACCTCTTCACAAATATCTCGTGCCAGAAAGCCGTTTTGTCAAGAAATCACAACTGATTCAGCTCAACGAGGACGACATGCAGGCTTACGAGGATGCCAAAAGGGCCTTATGCAAAGCGACTATGCTACATTCTCCTTATTTGTCTCAACCTTTTGAATTGATCACTGACGCATCCGACGTTGCCATATGTGCAGTACTTCAACAGTCCATCGATGGCATACACCAACCTATTGCCTTCTACTCGCAAAAACTACAACGTCACGAGACGCGATATGACACATTAGGGAAAGAGTTACTCGCAATCTACCGGTCGATCATATACATCCACACCTATCTGGATGGCCGAAAGTTCAAGATCTACACAGACTATCTTCCTCTACTCCCGATGCTCAGAGGAAAGAAAGAGTATTTATATTCACGACGTGTCAACTCGCAACTTACACGAATACACGAGTATGAATATGAAGTCACTCATTTCAAAGGGTCAGAAAATGTGATCGCAGACTCCCTGCAGAACCTTGTGTCTCCATCCTCCGTCCTTCACCTATAAGCACTCAGGAATTGCAAGCAGCACAAAAAGATGATCCAAATGACCCGCTGTTCCGCGATGTTGACCTATCAGGCGGTGAAGAAACGATGATTCCACCTCCATCAACAGCCGAGCCAACTGACGTCGTCACGCCGCCGCGAGATATATAGGAACCAGAATCAGTGTTGACAGTGCAAACATCAGTTGTTACACGATACGGCATAGCAATAACACCTCCTGTAAGGTAAGCCCCCTTCATTGTATACTAATTTTCATTGTCGGGGGGGGGTGTATGTAACACGCGGCTCCGCGTTACAACCCAACGATGTTTAAAGTCAAATAATCTAACTCTGTTTTTACACAATATTTCTCTTTTCTGTGATTTAAGAAACAATCTCTGTTAGTTGGAAACAGTTTTAATTGAGATTTCTTGAACTGCAATTTTATTTGTAATTAATAGGGTTTTGTTTATTAAATATACACACCCGCGCGCAATACGCAGGGAACATGCGGTAGATTATAGTGTCATAGTGGAATTTCTATTCTTCGTTGGATTATTCGCAGTATACAAGTGACTTATTGTTGGTATCTTATTTACGTACCCGTATTTCAGAGTACAATGGATTATAAAAATTAAATGTTTTAAAAACATAGCAAACAGTAATTAATTATTTGTGAAGTTATCTTATTGAAGTTTTTACACGATTTTAGTCTATTCATCATCAGTGACAACTTTTACCAGTGACTTTATTTATATCATCATATATTTTTATTTGGTGAACATGTACTCATCACAATTCAGACATTTGTGAAAGAATAATTGATTGTGCATAAGACATTCAACTTTGTTAACAGTGTTTCGTTTTGCTGCCGTCTAGAGCACGGACAATTTTGTTTAACTGTGACTTGTGTAAAAGACATTCAACTTTGTTAACAGTATTTCGTTCTTTTGCCGTCTAGAGCATGAAAAATTTTGTTTAACTGTGACTTTTGTATAAGACATTCAATTGTGTTAACAGTATTTCGTTTTGTTGCCCTCTAGAGAACGGTCAATTTGGACTAGAATAGAATATCTTTATTTGGATTCAAACCACACATTTTCCATCAAATAATAAAATTAGAAAATGTACAATATAAAAAGATATCACATGACATATATATGTGCAATTAGTTGTACTGTACAATTTATCAGCATCAGAAATATCAGCTGTAAACAGTGATAGATTTTTCATCAAAATTACAAAAAAAATTTTTAGTTATAATTCGAGTATAACATTTGTAAAAAAAAGAGAACAATGACTTATAATTGATTGTGTGCATTGTTGATTAACAAGATGATATAATGCATAACATTTCAGTTTTAATAATACAAAATTTGAAGATACAATCTCGAGAAATTATGTTGCTGAAAAACAATTTATCCTTTCTTTAATTTAATCATGAGAAAGTATTATCATAATCAAAATTAAAAATATCAGCCGGATTGAACACTTTTTCTAGTTCGGTAGATAAAAATTTAAAAGACATTTTAGTTGGAGGCGTTTCTCTAAGCCCTTTGGCAATTGATTGTAAATTTTGTAAATTTTTGAAAAAGAGAATAGCTTGCCCGCAACATTCCCCACCAATGGTGGAGATATTGCAAAATGACCAGATCTAGTTCCAATTTCATGACTCTTTCTTATAGGATTCATATAGGCACCAGACCACTGGTTCGAATGTAAAGCTTTTATGCAATAGCACATTCTCCGAAACCATAAAGGATGCAGTGATACAAACTGTAATCTAGTGGCGTATATAGTGCAGGACATAGGACTAATTTGTTTCACAACTTTTCTTTGTACAGATTCTATCTTATTAGACAAACCCTTTGTTAAGGGATTCCAAGTAGCGGCAGCATATTCTAGTATCGGTCTAATCCATATTATAAACATTTTAAATTTGACTACTAACTATGACTAACTATGAATTTTCCATGCAACATTGTGTACAATACATATGTGATCATTCGAATTAGCCTTCTCACATCACCCATCGGGAAAAGGCCGGGGAGTGATCATAAGCACGTATCTCAACAGCCGCTACCAATTCTATGTAGGGAGATAGCAACCGCGCAAAAAACCCCTACATTATATTATGCCAATTTTAGGAGTATTAAAAACAAAATCTTTCTGTTGTGTAATTTAAAAACAAGTAAACATTTTATTATAATCTAGGTTGCGGTCTTGATATAAACACCTGACCCATTAATTACTTACATATGTCAGTATAAACTAAGAATTGTATAGTGTAGAAAGGCAATTCATCCAGTAGACCGGTTTCGTCCTTATTGGGAACTCATCAAGTACTGGCCGGAATTTGCCGCGGACGGGATACGAACCTGGGCACGTCTGCTTCGGAATCTGGTGCTCTAACCACTGAGCTATCCTGCCACACACTACACTACACACAATTTTCAGTTATATACTAACTAATGTAACTTGGTTAGTCAATTTTCCTTTAGGTGGAGCTCATATGGCATCCATTTAGACCCAAAGTTCCAACTAACCATGCCCAATCTGTCATTACTGAGCAGACACCACATTACATGGGGAAGTGGTATTGAAATGAACATTTATATAATTAAACGTTTAAGTAAACATTTTGATTTAATAATATTACATGAATTTGAAATGTCTTATTATTCTCTATTTATAAAAGACAGATCGTTGGATAAAAGAGGTGGAGGAGTACTTATATATAGTAAATTTTTCTGAAAAGCAAAAAAGTTACGTACCAAAGGTCATAGATCTGTCATTGATTTTGTATCTAGAAAAATTGATAATTTAATCTTAACAGCGCTTTACAGATCGTCGTTTAAATGATAATGTAATTTTTACCAACACTTTTCAATATAACTTGGACTGTCATGGTTATAACGTGGTGATAGGCGATTTAAATAAAAATGCATGACTGTGAAATAAGCCATATTTTCTCTCTCGGAATGCTTAAATCATATATATTTAGAAATTTAATTGGTTAACCGGCACAGTTATGATGTTGTATATTACTCTAAAGAATTAAATCACAAACATTATTTTCCAATGGAACAACTTGGATAGGAGAAGGCAGAAACATGATGAACACATGCAATGTTCCAGCATTAACTAGAGTTAAGTGTAATGTTTAATTATGAACGTTTTTACCAAAAAAACATTGACGAATATGCTTCTTCCATTTCAAAGTTATATAATCTATTTCAGACATCTATGTTTACGGATATCATACCGAAAAGAATCGATAGAAAATAATATAAACAAAGAATTACACGAGATTATATACTTAAATGTAATCTTATCAATAGTATAAAAATGAGGTTACACTTGATTGATAATGAAATTAATTCATCAATGATGATAATCCAACAAAGACGTGCTCTAGACGGCAAATAATAAAACATTTTTAACACAAAGTTAATATTTAGGCACAAAAGCAAAGTCGTGATAAACACAATAAATAAATCCAGAATGTCTCAGCAGTGTAGTTACTGTTCACGTACAAACGATTAAAACATAAAATGTAAATCCTCACTTTGATAGCTATAACACATAATTCCACTGCATGCTGAAAGCGTATAACGCGCGGGTGTGTATTATTATTAAACAAAACCCTATAAATTACAAATAAAATTGAAATTCAATAAATCTCAAATAAAACTGCTTGAAATTTACAGAGATTGTTTCTAAAATTACAGTTAAGATAATGATTTCTAAAACCAGAATTCGTATATTTGACCCTAAGGAAAACGGTATCTGTCGAAATTGAGATTCGTTGGGCTGTAACGCGGAGCCGCGCGTTACATACACCCCCCGACAATGAAAATTAGTACACAGTGAAGGGGGTTAAGCATATGGGAGGTGTTATGGCTCTGCCGTAACGAGTAAACACTGACGTGCGCTCTGCTGACACGGACTCTGGTTCCACTATTTCTCGAAGCGGCGTGACGGCGTCAGTTGGCTCTGGAGCTGGTGAGATGTCGTTGAAATGTTTAAGATGCGTTCTTGAGTCAGAAAGGCATATAATGATATTCCTGTGTGCCACCTCCGGTGAATCTGAGTGCAGTATATGAAACTGAGCCTTTGTCCATGGGTACTTGATGGTAGGCTTTCACTATGTCAAGTTTTGAGTACACAGCATGAGCAAAGGCAGATCTGAGTAGGTCAGCTGGATTTGGCAGAATGTACAAATCAGACTATGTGCAAAAATTTAGAATACGATAATCCCCGCACACTCTGAATGTTACGGGTTTACTCTTTGGTACCACTACCACAGGCGACGCAAATGGTGAGCTGGGTCGTGCACAGATGCCTTGTTGATGTAGCATGGCGAAATCTTGCTCGGTTGCCTTATGCTTGTGTGGTGCCAATGGACGTGCTCTGGGAGGATGAGGAAGTGGCTTCGATAAGATGATGCGATGAGCTGTGATGGCACGCTTCCTCGGGCATAAAGGAGATAGGTTTGGAAATCTCTTCATGCCACTTTAGAACATCGTCCAGTTGTGGTACAGAAGGAACTGGAGTAATTAGCTGAATAGAAGAATCTGCTTTGGCGCGAGTCGTGCGTTTGATCGCTGTTGATAGCAAGTGATTGTCAGCAGTGCGTATCTTTCGTGTTTTTGGACGTATAGTGAGGTTGAATTGTTCGAGGAAGTTACATCCAATGATGTTTCTTGCTGTGTTGGCAATGATGAAAGGATAATTGTAACATCGTTCTGTGCTGTAGAACAAAATTGTGTGTACCCGTACCCAAACGTTGCTATACTGGAACCATTGGCACAGGCGATGGTGCTGGTTTTGACTGGGTGAGTGGGTTCAAAATATTTGTAGCAGAGTAAGCTGATGTCTGAACCTGTGTCAATGTGGAATAATCGCCCGATTTGGAGTTACGGTTGAGGAAAGATGTTGATAGTGGCAACTGACGATGAGACTGGTTGCAGGAATTTAGTCGTTTAAAGCATGACAATAGTTTGATTGCGCTTTTCCACAAAAGCAATGTGCTTCGGGCCAGAAGACGTCGGGCGGCCAACAATTTTGGGTTGTTCAGCCTTCATTGCCGCAGAGTAGGCTGACCCTGCGGGAATCTGCAGCCATTTCTGAGGCAATAGCGCGTGGAGTGGCCATAGTTGCGATGATTCGGACACCACTCCGCCGGAACCTCTGGACGGTGGTCAACGCTGATCACACTTGATCTGATCGCGTCTGTAGTCGACGGCATTAACCGAGGCCGAATCTGGCCTGACGTTGAGGCTCTGGAACCGGCTGATGAGGCGCTCATTGATGACATTAGTTAGGGCTGACGATGATGAAGACTGAGGCTCGAACAGGCTTGAAACGATGCAACCTGGCTCTGAGGCAGGTGAGCTGCAGTGGTGTTTCCTCCAATACTTGTCTAGACGTACCGGCAGTACATCGTCTTTCACTTCAACAGATTCTCGCAGAAACATGGCCATTTCTTGGAGTGCCCGAGGAATCTTCTGAATGTATAGTCGCATCAAGATTTCACTGTGTATCTTGAATTCAGTAATTTTCAGCTCCATCTCCCTAAATAGCTCGGAAGGCGTGCGGCTACCTTGGAACATATGGCTCATCAATTCTGTAAACCTGTCTTCCTGATCTGGTGTTAGGCGCTGCTTAACGGTGCATTGCAGGCTCTGCCACGACTGCGAATATGTGCCCTCAATGTATCGATGTAGAATGTCTTAAAGTCCGCGTCTAAAAGAAATTGGAATGGTTTTCAAAGCCCTGCACAAGATGTGACCCTCTTCTCTTATATTGGACACGTAAGCCAATAAAAAAACATCTTCGAATTCGTTGCCACATAGATAGCCAAACAGACAATGCCAGTCGCAATCACCAGCCTACTTGTTTGCATAACCCGGCCAAACAGCCCAACGAAATTCTGCACCTTCTTGATTTTAGAACTGTCGAAGAATTCATCGTAGACACAGTTGCAGCAGTCTCAGTTCTCAAGGGTGGTTCAATGGCCGAGATGTCGCTAGGCGTTCTACTCACAACAGCTACAAGCGAGCCAATTCCTACATATGGCCGTCGGTATCGCATAGTCAATATAGGTTTACGGCGTGAATTTATTCAACTTCATCATTGCGAAGGTCTCACACAATATACTAGGCCTCGCATTCCTTTTGAAATTTTGGCTCATTGTTGATCTTGCCAATCAAAAGATCATCGACCCCTTCACCGGACTTTAGCTAACCCCACTGCATCATTCAGCAGAGATATCCGCAGCTCTTTGAGAACACAAGTCTCTTTTTGATCTTAGCAAGTCAGAGTTACGTGTGTCCAACACCATATCGTCACAGAAGGACAACCTATTGCACTCAAGAAGCGACCACTAGCCCCTGCTAAACTGAAAGCTGCCCAAGAGGAATTTTCAAGGCTACTGGAAGAGGGATTCATCAGACCATCGAAAAGTTCATGGGCGTCACTACTGCACAAGTCTCCAAATCAAACGGATCGTACAGTCTGCGGAGATTATCTTAAGCTAAATTCAGTGACAAAATCTGATGCATATCCTATTCCTAATATTAACACCTTACTTGAAAAACTCAGCGGCAGCAATTTCTTCTCAGTGATTGACCTCAGATAGGCCTACCACCACATCCCGGTAGCGCCAGAAGATATTTTAAAGACTACGGTCATCACTCCATTTGGCCTTTTCGATTATCTTTACATTCCTTTTGCTATACAGACATTTCAAATATTCATGGAAAACATACTTCGCGACGACGGACCTTACTGTATGTCATATATCGATGACATAATGTAATTTAGTTCAGACTTAGAATCTCATGCCATGCATTTGCGAAATGTCCTCTCACACTTATCCAACTACGGACACAAGATCAACTGTGACAAGAAGCAGATTGCAATTATATCTGTGGACTTCTTAGGGCATCGTATCACGCCACAAGTTATTCAACCTTTGCCCTCAATCAGGAATATTAAGATTCAGAAAATTTTTGGAGTACTAAACTGCAATCGCAAGTTCCTTCCTAGCCTTTCAAGACAACACTATCCTTTTTCAGGCACCTGCAGAATCGAAAAGGACCTAGCAAGAAATCCATCACTACTTGGTCATCGGAAAACGAGGAATAAATTCGACTCGCTATCAACTCGCTAGCAAATGCCACAATGCTAACGCGTCCAGATTTCGAAAAGCCATTTCTACTCACGACAGATGCTTCTGAATTCGCTATTGGAGCCACTTTGGAACAAGAGATCGACGGAGTTCGGAAGCCTATTAGTT
>JAQBSW010001308.1:0-139603 GCA_029291075.1 Eudiplozoon nipponicum | reverse complement strand
CTATGGTGTTCGACTAACTACAAGATTATTATGTCTTGGTAAAGCATGGATTTAGTGAATCCCTTTATCTTTCGTAGACGACTGATTTGCATTCCATACCAGTCATGATATAAACTAGAGGCAAAATCTTTTGTATGACACTGTGCAAAGATATAAAATTCTAAATGATAGTCATTGTTTAACAACAGATCCGAACGTTACGCGAAAGGAGAAAAGAAGCAGATAAAGTAGAGCTTGCGAAGCCCAGTTGGTGTTGATCTTTACTATTAGACTTTTATAGATGAAGGGGCTTAACAATAAAGAAGCCGAAGATGAAGCAACTTCAGGAATATCTGTAACTATTGAATGTCTTATATTTGAGTTGTTCCGCTCGAGTAAGTAGCCGTATATGTAAAAGGGGCAGAAATCAATGGCTGAGTATTTGGATTTTGTTCGTTTACCTGTAGTAAATTTATTCCTGCACACCTCAATTTTACTTTTCAAGACAATTCCAAGAAAAATCGAGATTGGAGTACTTCAAGCTCATCAATGCTAAATACAAGTTTGAGATGTGAGCTTGAAAGCAGAATTCTTGCTAACTGAAACAATTTTTTTTAAAAATGAAAATTACAACTTGTTGATCTCCATCAGCAAATGGTTGATATCAAGGGTTTGCTTGCGACCCTATCTTGACGCCCTGTCTTTGCCGTGTCTAAACGTAAGTTACCATGGTTCAGCGAGCCACTGAATAATTCCTTGAAATATGTTCGACTTTTAAAATGACCAACACACTCCAGATCAGTCTAAGCACGCCTTCTGAACTGATTTCTTCCCGAATTGTAACTTTTCCATCGCCCGTGACGCTGCGTCAATCCAGCTGGTCAAACCCTGCGAAATCGTTTTAGTCCTGTTTTAAAATATGCCACCTCTCACACCCACATGACTTGAACAGGATTAATAAAGTCCCGATTGTTGGCGAGCACCCAATTTTCAGTAACAGGCGTAAAATCACGCATCATTCCACGATCGTGATTTGCTTGCCGCGTTAACACACACGCACTCTTTTTCTCCTTAGACTAACCATCTTTCCTCGGGATCTTACTCGGTAATCCTCATTAACTGCAAGTCACTCACACCAAAAATCAATCAGCTGCGGGCATTTCTATCTTTAAACGTGTTATAGATGTGCTATCTTGTCGAAACGTGGCTGCCTACTACCATATATTACGAGGACCTTTTACTCATCAATGAATATATATTTTTTGAAGCGATAAACAATAGGCCGAGGAAGTGGATATACTGCATATTTCCGGTCTACACTCATGTCTAAGTGTCCGACTACCTCTAACTCAATGGAACTGAAATTCTATGTGTTTAAACAAGCGATTCTTCAATGCCTATCGGCCGCCAAATCTCCCAATAATTGATGGTATTAGTGGGACCCAACATTTGTTCACACATTCTCTCAACCAGACGATCAATTCATCATTGTGTGAGACCTTAATCTTTTTCTTCCAAACTAGCACATTTAAACATAAGAAAACCATCTGCTGCTTCTATCACATACTCGAGGATCAATCAACTCGACTGGACCCTCTCTAACAAATTGACTGCCGTACAAAATCGGGAGATATTTCATAATTTATAGCAGTGCCAGTTATCCTTTCTTATCCCTCTCTTACTTTCTACTCCAAGTGAGATTAGAAGAACATTCAGGTGATTTACTGATTGAAAGAGATTATCCGACTCTTCTATGGCATTGTCTGGAGAGAATTAATCACAAAGTTAATCTTTCTTTCTGCTAATTACAAATCCGTAACGTCATATCCTCTCAATTATCATCTGCAACCTCTACCCAGTACATACACAGAGCGAATAAGTTGAGCAACTTATTTAAGGCGAACGTCAAGCTTGCACGTAACTCAAGATAACACAACGTGTCACATTTTCGAAATTTCGCACAATGACATATTGAGTATCATATTGTACAAATAAACAACAGGCAAGCTCTCCGCATTAAAAGATGCATTTTGATGGTTTCCAACTCTTTTTGAAATTTTTTAATCATCAAAATCAACTGTGCAATATGTCCAAAACAGAAAACATAAATTTCTCTGGTTCGGACGACTCCAGATTTGCTGATGATTACCTGAGTAATCTTGAGAATTCCTCTTCCATTTCTACCAGAACTACTGTGATGTTCGATAACAAGGACGTTAAGAATCCTCATTGATTCCACATTTTAACGGCCTTTGTCATTCAAACAATCAAAGATATTAAATTTAAACATCATTTTGTATCCGTCAGCATAATTTCTCTCCAAAGTTAGAACCACTTCATACTGATTGCAGTAGTTGTCAAAAAATGTCTTGAACTTATCTATCTTCCGCCGTAGTGTTTAATTTGATTAAGTCGCCTGTCAAACAAACGGAAATTCATCAATTTCCTCATTTAAAAATCTCCGCCCAATATTTGTCGTCCCTACTTTCAATAAGATCATTTAAAGTATTATAAATAACGCAATTTATCATGTTATTAAGTCATTAAGCATGAAATGATTTGGCACATGAAAGTATACCTTCCATTCATGCTAAATTTATTTTATCATTCTGATAATAATTGAACTAATATTTCATTAGTTGCGCAAAATCTTTATACATAATATAATATATATTATTTCCCCGCCACAAACAATATATAACTGTTATATATTTAATGGAATGATAGCATAATTACCGCACAAGTGATAACTGATACCGATCAAATCCAGATTTTAAGTTAAAAAGTAGTCCAGTATAACAGAGGAGGGCTCCATCTTTTTGAGGGCATGGGAGACAATCCCATTTTTTCAGACACACACTCAAAGATATCCTGCATCAATACACTGATGGCACATGTTTGCAGCCATGGCAGAGACTGCAACGCGCCATCAAGCAGCGTTAGACACCAGATCGGGAAGACAGGCTTACAGAATTGATGAGTCATATGTCCCTAGGTAGCCGCAGGCCTTCCGGGCAATTTAGAGAGATGGAGCTGAAAGCCACTGAATTGAATCTACCCAATGAAATCTTGATGCGATTATTCATTCAGAAGCTTCCTCCAGCACTGCAAGTAATGGCCACGTTCCTGTGCAAAACGACGTACTGTCGGCACGTCTAGACAAGTGGTGGAAGAAACACCACTGCAGCTCACCAGCCTCAGAGCTAGGTTACATCGCACCACGCCTGTCGGAGCCTTAGCCTCCAGCATCATCAGCCCAAGCGAATGTCACCAATGAGCGCCTCATCAGCCTGCTCGAGTGCTTCACCGTCTGGCCAGATTCGGCCTCGGCTCAATGTCATCGACTACAGACGCGATCAGAGCAGGCGTGATCAGAGTCGACCACCGTCCCGAATCAGCAGCAAAAGATGTCGACGTCCAGAGGTCTTGCCATAGTTCCCGAGCTTCTAACGGAGTGGTTACCGAATCATAGCAACTATGGCCGCTCCACACGCTATTGTCTGAGAAATGACTGTCGATTCCCGCGCACAGACGCGGCGTTTAGATGGGCGCGATCAACTTCGAGGACTCAGGAAGTTTCGCCCAGGGAGAGTTCGGATAACTTCTGGGGTCGGCCTGCTCCGCGTCAGTAGATGCTGAACTCCCCAAAATTGTTGACTGCCCGACGTCTTCTGGCTCAAAGCACGTTGATTTCGCTGTAGAGCACAACCAAACTATTGTGTTTACAGCGACGGCTCCAGACAAATCATGCTTCAAACGCCCAAAGGCCTGCAACCAGCTTCATCGTCATTTGCCAGCATTAACATATTTTCTCATTTGTGACTAAGGCTCTGGCGAATTATTCGTCATGGACACTGGTTCAGACGTCAGCTTAATCCGCCACAATAATTTGAACCCACCCACCCAGTCGACACCAAAAATCTTACCTGCGTCAATGGCTCCAGTATAGTGACCTTTGGGGTACGATTACATACAATCGCGTTCTCCAACTCATCAGCGCTGAAACACACGACTTGCGCCAGAACAATCTCGTCCATTCAGATAATTCCTTCACTTCCTCATGTACGATGTTCTAAAGTTATATGGAGAGATTTTTAAACCTATCACCTTTATGCCCCATCTCTAGAGGAAGCATGCCATTACAGCTCATAGCATCATCTTATCGAAGCCACTTCCTCATCCTTCCAGAGCACGTCCATGGGCACCACACAAGCATAAGGCCGCCGAGCAAGAATTCGCCATGCTACGTCATCAAGAAATCTGTGCACGATCATACTCACCATTTGCGTCGCCTGTGGTAGTGGTACCAAAGAGTGAACCCGAAACATTATCGCATTTCCCTCACCCTATTGTTCGATTCGATGATGAAATGTCATATCAATGTCATTCCCTCATACTTAGATGACATTCTGGTATTCTCCGATTCATTGTCAAAACATATGCAGCATATTGAAATTCTACTCGTACTTCTAGCAGACTATATCCTCCGGCTTCATGGCAACAAATGTGTCTTTGCGCAAACAACAATTGAAATCCTTGGTCATCAAATTTCCCAGAAAGTCATGACACCTCTACCTGCTATGGATCGTGCCATTAAATATCTACAGCCTCCAACCACTTTTCGAGCGTTACGACGGTTCTTGTCAAGAAATCACAACTGATTCAGCTCAACGATGACGACATACAAGCTTACGAGGATGCCAAAAAGGTTTAATGCAAAGCAACTATGCTACATTCACCTGATTAGTCTTAATCTTTTGAATTGATCAAATACGCATCCGACGTTGCCCCAAGTGCAGTACTTCAACAGTCCATCAATGACGTACACCAACCTATTGCGTTCTTCTCGCAAAAACTCTAAACTTGCGAGACGCGATATTATAAATTAGGAAAAGAGTTACTGGCCATCTACCGGTCGATCCTACATTTCGACACCTAGCTGGATGGCCGAAAATTCAACATTTACACCGACAATCTTCCTCTACTCCCAACGCTCAGATTAAATAAAGAGTATTTATATTCACGGCGTGTCAACACGCAACTTACACGAATACACGAGTATCAATATGAAAGCACTCACGTTAAAGGGTCAGAAAACGTAGTTGCAGACTCCCTGAGCCGTCATGCAGTACTTCGTACCTCCATCCTGTGTCTTTCAACTATAAGTACTCAGGAATTGCAAACAGCACTGCAAAATGACCCGCTGTTCCACGATGTTGACCTGTCAGGCGGCGAAGAGACAATAATTCCACCTCCAGACAATTATGCTGAGCACGGGCTAACAGCATAGCCAACAGACGCCCTCATGCCGCCGCGAGAGATAGAGGAACAAGAGTCAATGTCAGCAGAGCAAACATCAGTGTTTACTCGTTAGGGCAGAGCCATGACACCTCCTGCATGGTTAGCCCCTTTCACCTTGTACTAATTTTTATTGCCGGGGGTGTATTTAACGCGCGGCTCTGTGTTACAAGCCAACGAGACTCAATTTCGTCAGATCCGGTTCATCTTAGGGTCACATGTGCTAATTCTAGTTATAGACAATCTTTCTCATAACTGTGGTTTTAGAAATAATCTCTGTTGGTTTTAAGCAGTTTAATTGAGATTTCTTGAGCTGCAATTTTATTTGTAATTAATTGGATTTTGTTTAAAAACAACACACACCCGCGCGTAACTCGCCGGTAGCATGCAGTGAATTACTGTGTCTAAACTGTCAAAGCTAGGATTTATATTTTGTGTGCTCTTAACCGATTATCAGTGACTCTAGACTATATTGCTAAGGCCTTCTGAATTTATTTATCGTGATTTATGACTTTCCGCTTTTGTGTCTCGATATTAACTTGTGTTAACAATATTTTATTGTGTTGCCGTCAAGAGCACCGTAAGTTATAATTTGCTTTTGGAAAGTGTTCATAGTACACGTATGATACTTCGACATAACCTTCTCTCATCACAAAATTGAAGAATAAATTAAGACTGATTATAAACACTGCGCACGATACCGATTTCTTTCGATGTCAGCTACCAGGCATATGTAGAAATCTCATAGCATCGGTAAATAAACCGCTATCCCCATAAAATACCTCTTACAAAATGAAAAAAACTACCGAGAGTCACACGCGCTGATGCGTGTCGCGTTTCCATCAGAGTACAACTGCAAACTGACTTGCAAGGATTATTCAGAATTGCATATATATAAAAAGCGAAATGAGTTTTGCGACTCTCGCCTCAAATAGCCCCGCATAAATTTTGCTTGAATGGAAATGTCAGATTCACAATTTCTATACAGTCACGAACATTAACTGTTTGCAGCTTTCACCACACATATATATGTCGAAAGCTGCAAACAGTTAATGTTCGTGACTGCATAGAAATTGTGCAGCCGACATTTCCAGTCAAGTATAATGTAACCGAGACTACTAGAGGTGAGAGCCGCATATCTAATTTTGCTTATCAATATATTCAATGCGGAATAATCCTCGCATGTCAATTTGCCGTCACCCTCGGATAATAATCGTGGAAGTTCTAGACGCGTCAGTGCGTGCGACTGGATGTAGTTTTGCTATGTTGTTCGACGACTGGTTAAATACAATGTGATTGTTGTTTACTTGAAATCCATTGTTTTGTTACCATGTATCAACTCAGCCACCATAGTGTTTTTACCATACACTTATTCGGCAAAAAAGTGCTGTTATAAGGCACTGACACAACACCCATGATGCTGGTATATTTTACAGGCTCAGTAAATAGTTTATATTGAATTAGTTTGCTTTGAAGTCGCATGGTTGAAGTCTTTAGGTGAAATTAGCTCCAATGCTGCAGGTTTATCCATTCATATAGTAGATGGTACAGTTCAATTATCTCACATTCCTCACCCAAAAATATAGTAGGTAGAGGGCGTAATAGCGGCTCCTACTGATGAGTCGCCAGTAAGCACGAAACAAATATGTATATGAAATTATACCTTCCGTTAATTCTAACTTTGGTTTATCTTTCTTGTTATATATTAATTAATTTATTACTAGGTGCGCAAAACCTAATACACACATGCATTTATAGTAGATCTCCGCAAAATTCAGTATTTAAAATTCTTCATGGTAATCAACATGGCATCCTGAATGGAAAATCTACTCCCACCAATTTATCCAGTGTTTTAACCTCTGTTATTCCTCAATCTCAACAAATCATGAATGCACTTTCCTTTTTCTGGATATCCCTTAGGCTTTAGATTAAGTATCGTTCTCGTCAGTTGAATCCGCCTTATTGCGCATTGTTTTATGAGACAGTGTCCTAAAACTTATCAGTTTCTACCTCCAAGACGACATTAATAGTGGGAAATGGGCAGTCAAGGTCTGCCCAGGCCTGATCTATAGTCCACGTGATTCAGTACATAACTCTATACTATTCAACCTGGTACTTTTACATGTTTAGATAGTGAACAATCAGTTCAAGTTGTTTCAATATGCCGATATGACAATAATAATCGGCAATGAAACCTCGCCTAGCCCTTCATCATCTCTAATCACTCAGCTACTATCTTCACTGCACTTGCCTTTTAGTGTAATCTGTCTTAAACTCAATCCCGGTGGTACTTGCTTGATTAAACTTAGTTTTGACTCCATTTCATCTTTCCCGTTCGCAAACTGTTTCCTCAATATTGAAATGATTGATTCTGTTAAGCAACTAAATCAGTAGACTTATTCTTGCACCATAATCAAGTTAGTTCCAAAATTTTCAAATGAACCCGTTTGATCTGCTTGAAGACAATAACATACTCTGTAACTCATTGTATTCAAAACCTATCTTTTATTCCTCGTTTCCTATGCCAACGAATCTTATTACTATCTCACTTTTGTTTCCTCTTTTGATAGTAAACATATCGTTTCTTGATTTATGAAGCATGTCATTCGTCATAGTCAGGACTATCGTGAGCGCCCGCTCCTTGCAAATCTCCACTCATTATGGTTTACTCGATAATTATTCTTCATCCTCTTCGTTCATAACTCTCCAAATAAATTTCGCTGTCGAATTTAGCTCTATTTATTCATCCTTAAATCAAGCACAGTAGCAACTCTCCGATTCAATCCAACATATTTTTAAAAATCCATATCTTTTCGAAAGCCACAAGATTATTTGACGCATTACCTACGGAAACTAAACTCTTACCCCAGCAAGAGTCTAAGAAGGCGGTTAACTAGCACAGGTTCAACAAATTCTTATGTGCAAACACTGAATGGAGGCAAAACTTGTTTCGTCAGCACTCGTAATAATCTTTTTTAACGATATTTTATCCCTAGTCTCCCCACGAGTTTCCGTATGTTAAAGTTCCTTTTGCTTAGTCTTTACATTTGGCGCCTCGCCTGGGACTTCAAAAATCACAAATGGTCATCCTCATATTTACTATATACTGCCTACAATTGTCTATTGATCTACCTTAATTGCCCTATTAAATCTCTTCATTCTATTTAAATTACTTAACGGAAACTCAAAATTACGACGAAGAGATTTGGCCGTCGATGTCCGATGCACGTTTGCCCTCTAACAAAGTCTTTAACTCGCGTAACTGAATGCAGTAAATTCTACACTGTGCAGGAAGGACTAGCATGGAGTTGCTGAAGGAACTTTTCTTTCTCAAATTTAGCAGCCCCACCGTTACCAATATCGATAAAAAATGTTGTTAGTCACTATTCTTCTCAACTATACATATCCCCACTCATGATTCATCAGGTCAGAGGGTCTTTGTTGCCAAATAAAAAAATATTAGTTTTAATACTTGAATTCCTTGAGGAGAATAAATTTTAAGACATTTTAAGGATTAAGACAAAACTTGACTTAGCAACTAAAGGTATGTAGCGAATTAGGAATGTTAATTTATTCTTAATTTGACTTACAAGATAAAACATCTTTGGTGAATAAATGTTTATATTTCCTTTGAGAAAGATGACGGCTAAACCTGAAAATCTGTACCATGAAGTACTTTTTTAACCTACAGAAAACGCTGCCAATACTCCTTAGTTAATATAACAATTAAAGAGTTAGCAGGAATCACGTTTTAAAAAAATTTAAAGACAATTAAAAACGACCTAATCTTTTGTTTAATACTGCCAAAGATAAAATGAAACACATGAAACAAGATAGAATAAAAGTAATATGTTAATGCGCAATTGAAAATAGACGTTGCTGATTATGATAGGACATTTCTAAAACGAATAATGGAATATGCGATAAAAATACTAAAAGGAATAATGAGAATTGTAACTTTGAGAATTTCGAAACTGAAATTATTTTTTTACTATCGATGTGAAAATCTTTGTTATATCGAAGCTTTTGCAAGCAAAAATTTTAACTCGTGGATTGCTTTCCTGTAGGTTAAATGTGCACAAGATAATATAAATGAAAAAAGGTCAACAATTTAATATAATAGAGGAAGAACATCAATTGAATCAAAATTTAATGGTGATAAGTTACAGTTTTAATACTCTGTGTTTTACGCTAAAGCCTGCTCTTTGGATAGAAAATTTTCTGGCTGATTAATTTTATCATAACCAATAACGGAACAGAATTTCAATGCAGTCAATTCTCTCAATTTAACTAAAATAATTTTGATTTCGTTATTTTTCTGACAAAATGTCAGCAAAACAGTTTCAGTAACTTTTTATCAATACAAACTGTCTAGTTTCTTGTAAATTCAATATTTTAAGTGCACTATACTGCATTGAAATATGTGTTTTATTATTTCAGTTATTTTCTAATTAATAATTATTTTTATTGATATAACGGTATTGTGATTGATTTTTGCAGAAATCATACTTCTAAAATTTCCATTTTACTTTCAGAACGTGATATTAAATAAATTATCGAGGAACCAACCAAAGGCCCTAGATGTTAAGGTTATGCATACGTGAACAATTTAGTGATTGACCAGTAAATACTTTGCTAACAAACTCCACAAACTTGATCACAAGTAGCTTATTACACAATGCTATAAGTCTAGACTTGACAAGCTTAAAGCAATTGGAAAACGAACATATAATATAATCTACAATTTTCTGGCATCTCTACTTGAAGTTTAAATACGCTATCAAATATGTTATATTTGTGAAAAAGAAGTAAAACATTTTTTTCACTTTTTATGCCAAACTATATGAGCAATTCTTTTTCATAGTTTACTTTTTATTGCGCAGTTACAATGAAGTTTGAAAAAAAGTATACATAAAATCAGAATTAAATACGGTTATTAATTAAAGTGCGGCCTGATTGATAATACTTATGAAATGCGTCTCCGTATGGTTGATTGGTAAAAATATACCTTTATGTTGTCAACTAGCAGACACTCTATGAAAATCTTACTGTCTACACTTAAAAGAAATCACAGATAAGGTCACACGTTTCTTATAAAGTTTGTAAGAATAATAAAAACCTTGTGTTGATGTTAGCAGATAGGAAAAACGATAGACTGTTTATATATGATCTAGAAATTACCCTTACTTAATTTATGTCAAACGTTCGAAACTACATACATAAAATCGCTGTACCTGGTATCATAGTGTATTAATGTCAGTTGAATATTCCTATCTATCTGGAATTCTCTAGAGAACAATATCAATTCACATTAACTGAGGTTTCGGATAAATCATTTTGCCTAATTGCCAAGGAGATTGATCAGGCATCATCTCCAAAAATGGGAACAAAATATAATATCTTGTTCGGGCGAAACTTGTTTTATCTTTTATAATTATAGTTATACGGATTTTTCAATAATAGAACAAAATGGTCAAATTAAAAGGTACACAGAAAATGTATCTATTAATCAAGAAATTTTAAATAAAACAACATAACCAACAACGTTTTGTAATAGACTGTGAAAACCCTATAATGATTTCAGTGCACGAACAAATTTTTCATTGTTTAAATCAAGTTTGCGAGCATGAAGTAAACACCAATCCCATTGTATTTAACCAGACGTCGAACAACCACCCGCGCAAACAATTATTGTTAAATTGTTCACTGTTTGAAAAATTCTTGGCACTGCCTAATTATCGAAATATTCTGTGAATAAAGAAGCATACTCACACATCTAACATTAATTAAAATTGAAAAGGGCTGTTTCAGCATGTAGCATTTTTCATAGAGCAACACATGCTTAGTTATAGACTTACGAAAAAAACTTCTTATTTTGCGTACACAAAGTTGGTATGTGTTCCGACAAGCGTGTCGTCAATCTTTCATTGCATCCATCTATATTTGATTGCCCACAGGTACAATTTCAGTTGTTCAAAATGTTAAATGCAAATTGCAGTGGAATTTTGTCTTATAAATAGGTGGAGGAATTTTCTTGGATCAAGTAATCAAAACTTAGTCAGATAAAAAAAAGAACGCCAAAGACGAACGCAATCTATCATTTTACGCGCTTCATTGCCTTTTCACCTTTGTATTGTACGCAAATTTATCATATTCTTATCAACTGTACAAACATTGATAAGAGATTTTATTAGATAATTAAGTTTACACTTATCTGTAAAATGTGGTGGGTAACCGTTAATGACATGAGTATTACGCATACCATCCAACTCAGTCTGCCAGCAGTCAGGCGAACTATTACGCAATACCATAGTACACAATGTCTGAACTAAACCTTTTTCCCTATCAAAAGGCAGTAGCTATTGCAATACAAATATTGCACTGTCCGTCTGTTCTTACGGAAAGCTTCTCTGCGCTATGTGTCTTCAGTTCTACGTTTTAACAACACATAAAGAGAAGCTTGAGCATCATTTTCCTCGTTTTCATTTGCCTATATAATATTCAGATGCCGTTTATAGAATTTATTAAGTAGTTTCGCAGTAAGCACACGTTTATCACAGACCAAGTGTTTGGCATCAACATAGCGGTTGTATACTTTCACTCAGCTTAAGAAATCAACATGCACATAAGCATATCGACCCTGAGCAAGTCTAAAGGCATACCCTTCCCTAGACTTCATTGATGTCTGTATAGTTGACAAGTGAAAATGACATGCATATCTGATCAGCATAAGTAACGTAATCTTTCCAACGGCCCGTCACTCCGTTATAAATTTTGGAAATTCTCTCGTTCATACTGACACACAAACTCAAGAATTTCTTTTCAATGAACATTAGTAAACAGTGACCAAAATTCAAAGGTAGACACCTAATGAGCTTGATTGTTTAATTTAACTACATTTTCAACAAATGTGAAAGTATCTTTCTAAGAATACTCAGATAAAAGATTTCTCATCGGCTTAAATTGGTTAGCCAAACATTTGGTCAATTCGGTATATATTTATTGACACAACTGTTCATAATGGAATACAATGTTTGTGCGTCTCCGGTAAAGCAGACTATGTCCAACTTTTCCGCATGTTAGATCTATCCACCTTTTAACAAATAGGGTAACTCCTTCAAAGAAACCTCCTGAGTTTTTCCTGTTGCATCACAATTAGTGCGAATTTAATATTGCGGACCAGAAAACAATTAATTCACCTTAGAGCCATATTCATCGCGATCCATAATGATCAAGTCAGAGCATTGTCCTGTTAAATAATAACGCAATCAATGTCTTTGACTGATTTCCACATAGCAGCCATGTGTGCTTTACCCAAAAATGATTTAGATTACTGCTACCAATTTAGATATCGATGACAAATTTCGGTAAGTTTTATTTTAAACCATCAATGACCGTTATCATTATTTGTTTTTAGACCCAATAACTGATTGAATAATGATTCAAACTTTGATTTAGTTATTATATGATCATCTTTTCCATAAGCGAGAGCCCCATTTTGTAACGAAGCCAGATTCTCCTTTTGTAAATTAAAATCAAACAAGTTCGGACCAGGCGGTCTGTTATGAAGAAATGCTTCAGACTTTCAATCCTAGCATGTCTAGTTGTAAGAACCACGCTATGAAAATATCTTGAAATTTTTATTTTCACAAACAGACGAAGTTCATACAAAACGTCAGATAAATAATTCAAATGTGCTCGAATAGGATTTCATTTTACATCATACCTTCCTTCGCAGGAAAGTTCGAAGCAATGAAGGCTAACTCTGTTATTAGTAAAACTTGCATTTTTTAGCTTCTTTGCAAAGGAATGAGGGAAATATTGAGTTTTTCAACACTGCCTGTAAAACACGCTTGATTCCATGTGCTTTTTTAATGTGTTGCTTAGTTTCAACAATTTATTACGCTTAATGGCAATGTTTGTAGGATAGTTAATCTTCAAATAAAACATATATTTGTTCAATGGCCACCTATGCAGATAACATTATTTGCTGTTAATTGATTTGCCTTTAAGCCCGTTTATGTGCATATTAGAACGATAGAAATTTGAATATTTGGTAACGAGAAATTACAACAGTTTTTTTGATAACCTATTTTTGTCTGTGAAAACTGTTTATGTAACGAATCTGCTTAATAAAGTCAAAAAATGGCATCTGAATGTTAAATTAACAAGTGAATTCGAAGAGCCTTATAGTGTAGCTTTATTTCGTGTGTTGAACAAGCGCAGAACTCATGGCACATTGTACAGTTCGGTCTTCCTTAAGAAAGCATGGACTGCGCAATATTTACTTTTAACAGCTGCTGTCCATCAAAATATAAAATATAGCCTATTAAACACATTGTGAATTTAGGCATTCCGTATTCATTCAATGGACTGGTCTCATACTCAGTTGGATGTTGTGCTTAATGTTTTTACTATTAACGGTTACTCACCATATTTATCCACTGTCTCTGATTTGATTCCGGTTTTTTGACTCCCGGCTTCGGAAACTTTTTCAACTGGCGGCACATCCAACAAACAATTTGACACTAATTAATTCAAGTGGTAAATTTAGTTTAAACTGTTTCATTTATACTTATTGCTGTCTTTCTACCAGGTAAGTGTGCATCACGTATATGTGTGTCTGCATGCGTACACTCATTGAAATGAAATTACAGTGGTCTAATAACACCTCCTGATGGTTCCCTAGAGAAGCGCAAGCCATGCCTTTGTGTATGTGCTCTCGTTTTTTTAAATTGACATGTAAGCAGTTACTGCACGTGTACACTCCTCCAAGTGAAGTGATATCTATCTAACAACATCTGATGATGCACTAAATAAGCGTACTCCACGCTTATGAGTGTGTGTGCTCGGTTGCTTAAGACCTAGAATTAATCAGTTGCAAGAAGCACACTTCGTGTGTATCTCTAATTCAAGTGAAACTATAGTGATAAATGTCAATTCCCCTTTGCACACGTCAGGCCTATATTTCACTCACTTACTATCCTAAATGACGTTTGTACAGTTGATACAAAACTTGTACATTCACTCATAATACAAAGGTGAAGGTTAATGAAGCGTGTAATAATTAAAATGCGTTTCGCTTTGACAATGAACTATTCTGTGGCTGAATTGGTTTGATTACTTCCACAAAAAACTTTCTCTACCTAGTGTAAAATAAAATATTTCACTGCAAGCAGCGTTTAATGTTATCCATTATTTTAATTTAAATTTTGAGCTATCATACATGGCAGACCCATTAGAAGATTGAATTAACACCAGTCGGAGCACATACCAACTTGATTGGTGCAAAATTATATTGGTGTTACACGTAAGTCTATAAGTTAACATGCTTTGTCTTGTGACAAACGCGACATTACAACAAAAAACTTTTAAATATTAATTAAGCCTTGGTGTTGTTATCACAATAAATAGACGTTTCCCAGTATTGTTTAAACATAAATAATTTGATCATGTACTGGCCTAATCAGATTTCTGCTACCGGATATTTAATTCATGTGTTCATTACAAACTACTAAAATTAAGCATATATCGTACGAGTTGAGAACACCTAACATACAAAATAATTATCATTTTAATTTGCGCTTTCGAATTATCCTTATTTTCAGTAAAATATTACTGTGCAAAATATTGCATTAATGATTTGAGCAATCTCTTTTTAAATTATTATAATTGAAGTTGCGATCTAGATATGAGCACCTGACCCATTAATTAATTACATATGTCAATATAAACTAAGAACTGTATAGTGTAGAAAAGGCAATCCATCCAGTAGATGGGTTTCGTCCTTATTATGAGCTCATCACATACTTGCCAGAGTTAGCCGCAAACAGGGCTCGAACCTGGGCACGTCTGCTTCGGAATCTGGTAATCTAACCACTGAGTCACCCTGCCACACACTACACTACACACAATTTTCAGTTATATAATACCTAATGTAACTTGGTTAGTCTATTTTTCCTTTAGGTGGTGCTAACATGGCATCCATTCAGACACAAAGTTCCAACTAACCATCCCCAATCCGTCATTACTGAACAGACACTACACTACATGGGGAAATGGTATTGTAATGAAAATTTATATAATTAAACGAACATTGATTGCGCGAGCGGTGATAAAAATTAATATAACCCAGGTTGAGATCTTGATATAAGCATCTGTCCCATTAATTACTTACATATGTCAGTATAAACTAAAAATTATATAGTGTTGAAAAGGCAATTCCTCCAGTATCTATTAGGTTTAGCGAAACTAGTAACAAATTAGTTCAGTTGTGACCAGAAGGATAAACCAAAGGCAGCATGAACGGAAAGTATAATCTCATGCACATTCGTTTCGTGCTTACTGGCGACTCATCAGTAGGAGCCGGTATTACGCCCTTTAACCACTATATATTTGGTAGAAGAATGTGGCATAATAGGACGGTACAATCTCCTAGACGAATGTGTAAACCTGTAATAGTGAAGCTAACATAATCTGAAGTCAACGACAATGCGACTTCAATGTTAACTCACACTATATAATATATATACCGAGTCTGTAAAGGATACTAACACTATGGCTATTGTGTTAGTAACTGATACCTTTTTGAAATCGATGACTACCGGATACTAACACTATGGTTTCCGAGTCGGTACATGATACCAAACTGATGGATATAAATTTATGCTAAAGTTCACCCAAATTGAGAATTACAACAATTTCCGAACACTTGTTACTCCAGTTAAACCATACACTCTGGCCTTCATCGATATCAGTTATCACATTTCGCGGTAAGCATGACATCATTCAATTCAATATATTACAGTTAAATACTGTTTGTTGCGAAGACCTAATATATATGCAAGTATGTATTAGGTGTTGCGAACCTAGTAACAAATTAGTTCAGTTGTGACCAGAAGGATAAACCAAAGGCAGTATGAACGGAAAGTATAATCTCATGCACATTCGTTTCGTGCTTACTGGCGACTCATCAGTAGGAGCCGGTATTACGCCCTTTAACCACTAAATATTTGGTAGGAGAATGTGGAATAATAGGACGGTACAATCTCCTAGACGAATGTGTAAACCTGTAATAGTGAAGCAAACATAATCTAAAGTCAACGACAATGCGACTTCAATGCTAACTCACACTATATATTATATATACCGAGTCTGTAAAGGATACTAACACTATGGCTATTGTGTTAGTAACTGATATCTTTTTGAAATCGATGAGTACCGGATACTAACACTATGGTTTCCGAGTCGGTACATGATACCAACCTGATGGATATAAATTTATGCTAAAGTTCACCCAAATTGAGAATTACAAAAATTATACCAAATATATAGTGGTTAAAGTGCGTAATACCGGCTCCTACTGATGCGTCGCCAGTAAGCACGAAACGAATGTGCATGAGATTATACTTTCCGTTCATGCTGCCTTTGGTTTATCCTTCTGGTCACAACTGAACTAATTTGTTACTAGGTTCGCAAAACCTAATACATACTTGCAATTCCTCCAGTAGACCGGTTTCGTCCTTATTGGAAACTCATCACGTACTGGCCAGAATTTGCCGCGAACAGGGCTCAAACCTGGGCACGTCTGTTTCGGAATCTGGTGCTCTAACCACTAAGCCACCCTGCGGCGCACTCTGTTTTAATTTTTCTTTGCCATTTTGGTTGATAAAACTTGTTTATCAGTTTCCAAATATTTAATTTGTGCTTGGAGTTACGTAAATTGTAGAGGTGTGACCCCATCTGTATAAATTTTCTTGTATCAATTGCTTACGACGTTGCAAAATATAATCTGCATATTAAATATCTAGTTTCTTGATTCTTTTGGAGCTCATACCATATTCAAGGAAATCAGTTATCCTTAACTTAGTATTTGCTTCAGAGTGAAAGTGGACAAGAAGATTTACACAATTAAGCAATCATTGATTGCACGAATTACAAGTAACAGCCGCATATCTAATTTTCTTTACTTATATATGAATTGAGGTTTGATCACCCTAAGTCAGTTTGTTGTCGAGCGCTGGTTTGATACAATGGAATTGGTTTTTATATTGTCCTACTTGTTAGGAGCAGTTTAGCCGGTATATTTCGTTTTTCTTTAAATATATACTAGTTCTACAATTTTTTGCTACGTTACGACTGCAGAATGAAGATCTAGACATTTTCGACAGGTGTACATATCTTGGGAGCTCTATCAATAACTAAGGCAATATGTCCGACGAGGTGAGAATACGAATCGCGAAAGCTAGAGTAGCTTTCTCGAACCTTCGTCATTTATGGAGAAACGCGAATATTTCACTTTGCCTTAAAGGTTGTGTTTACAATGCATCTGTACGCGCAGTCTTATTATACGCTAGTGAAACTTGGTCTCTTAGGGTTGATGATTTGAGACACTTACAGGCATTCGATCATCGTTGTTTGAGAAGTATGGCACATGTTGGTTACCAACAACGAATGAATAACGTTGACATCCGTAGACGTATTTTTGGATCTGACAATAATTGCTCGTCGTTAGAAAACCAAATAAAGCTTCATCAATTTCGTTGGCTCGGTCACGTTTTGCGTATGCCCTCATTTCGATTGCCCAGTAGAGCTCTGTTATCTCATCCATTACCAAACTAGCGTAAGAAAAAAGGTGGGAAGATTTTGATATGGCAGAAACAATTGAAGACACTTTCATCCTAATTGGGTAATATAGGACCCAGTCGTCTGCCAGGATGGGGTCCTCGTGCGCACCATAGTTCTTGGTTAGAAACCCTTAGTGATATGGCATCGAATCGAGCTTAGTGGCGATCTTGTTGTGGATGTCTTGTAGAATCATCTTCGTAACTTTCTTTTCTTAGTAGGGCAAAGTTATCTGCAATGTTTTGTTTGTTTATGACGTAATACAGTGAAATCCGCAAGAAAGCTGTATTGCTGATTTTGCCTTGCCCGAATGCTAACTTGGTCATAATGGTGTTGTGGAGACGTGTAGTTGCATCATTTCTGTGAGTTATCCTAATGAATTTACTCATAGTAACTAGGTATTCATTCTCTCTCGTACATCTCAATAATAATCTGTTTGATATATAATTCCGGTTTTCATTTATATATTTTTTCTTCACTCCTTATGGTTATATGGCAGTGATGATAAATGACAGTTGTCCTGATAGAGTTTAGATTAGATTTATTGAATCGTTTATTAAAATATTGTAGGTTAGCATGGATCAATATTTTGAGTTTGAAAAATACTTCATTAAATCAGGTTTGCGAGTTTGAAGTAAACACCAATCCCATTGTATTTAACCAGTCATCGAACAACATAGCAAAACTAACGAAAATCACACGTACCAGCACTTTTCGACCTTCTGTGATCATCATCAGAGTACGACGGCAAACTGACTAGCGAGGATCAAACCGCAATACATATATATGTAAAGGAAAATTAGATATGCAGCTCTCCCCTCTATTAGTCCCGCATACGTTATATTTGACTGCAAATGTCGACTGCACAATTTCAATGAAGTCACGAATAATAACGATTTTGCAAGTTTCGCTATTTATATATATATATATATATATATATATATATATATATATATATATATATAATATAATAATAAACAATCAATGATCGTGAGTGGTGGTAGCACTTTAAATCAAGTTTACGAGCTTGAAGTAAACACCAATCCCATTATATTTAACCAGTCATCGAATGACATAGTAAAACTACTTGCAGTTAGGTTTTTCCTATTTGAAAATCTTCTATGAACTGATATTGAAGATTATAATTTTTGGCACAAGTTTGTCTAATGCTATTATTATATTTGGTGCGATTAAAATTTTTAATGGACAGTGCAAATTTTATAATATCGTGATGTTTTTTTTTGCTGCTGACTCTTTCCGGTGTTTTCATTATAATTGTACAAAGTTACGAACTCAATAGCATAATCAAGCGCATTTCAATAGGTTATCTTTCATATGTTACATATTAATTACTTTTTTTCTATTTTAGCAAATTTAGTGAGAAATAAATATGTTGTTCAAGTTTCTTTTATTTTATGAGATTTAATATATTAAACAAATTCTTATACTAATAATGAAACCAAAATTTACTTCAATAGAAATATATAGAAAATTAATACTAAATATATAACAGAATTTATTTATTGCAACTGATCCGCCTAATATACAATTTACATCATAAATAATTTAAAGTAATAGGACAGAATTAAATAAAATGATCAAATGTTGAAATAACAAACAAAAGAATGATGCTATAATATAAGCTTTATCGTATTGCAATAGGACGAAGTATGGCGTCAATTTTCAGTTAAATATTACACATGTGCTTGCAGGAGCGCTTCAATATTGTAACGTTTATTATCATCAACATTCGTTTTAAGGTTCTCTCTTACGGACAAAATATTTATGCTCAGTTTTATATGTTAAAATATTATTATTATATTATATTAAATATAAATAATCAAACCATGTTGTCAAATCTCAAAATAGTATGTCCGTACTGTAACGTAATACATTCAATCAGGTCAAGACTGTTTCTGGTATTTTCTATATAGACTTTTGGCAAGGTGATACACTTAAACAAAACATTGACGACGGTCAATGATAAATAATATTTGAAACTCCTTGGTCTTTGTATTGGCATTTAGTTTACTTTATTTATTTTTTATTTTTTTATTTTAGCACGTACTCGGATGTAACCGGGAAATTGCTACGAATATATTTTTTAGAAAACATTTGGCAATTATCATTGATTTAATGTTATATGGTGACCTCCAGACGATTAGTACAATAATTAAACATGATCTAGATAAAGCCGCAGTTTCGTAACTTGCTAGTTCGAAATTATTCGACATGCTATATTTTGATCAACTTTGTTCATTTTAATAATTCTGCACTATAGTCATTTTGAATATTTTTTTTAACAGGTCACCCTTTGCGTTGCATAACAATTTTGGTCATATTCATTATATCATGTTTAGATAGCAAAATATTATTCACGTTAACTTCCATACTTAACTGGATTATTATTTAAATACTATTGGTCGTATAATAATCTCATCTGTTAAACATATAGTTTGTGTTATTTATTGAACAAAACAAGAACTATATCAATCGAGATTAAAATACAAATAGTCCCCAAATCGATATATCTTATGACTAAATGGAAGAATGCTCCCAGGAAGAGATAAACAGAGCTGATACCACATTTGACAGTTGCGGGACAATTGATAGCACTCGTAGGTCGGTAAAATCTTGAATCATTAACATTTCCAGGTGCACAGCCCATTTTAATTGATTGGCGGATTCTCACTAATCCCGTGACTCTTGCTTGTCCGGAAATGTTTTTGAATAAAAGTTTGTCGATTTCTTCTCGAATTTTCGGGACTTTATTTCCAGTCCCATCTTCATGGTTGACGCCATACTCACAGAACAAAACAACTTGTGGCAAGTGTGATATCCTCATTCAGAACAGATATATTTATAATTACATTACTTACTAAATTATTTTTGTTGTCTGCCCCAATATCCCGAAAATTCCGAAAGAATTGACAAATCTTCATTCACAAACATTTCAGGGTGATCAGAGTAAGGACGGCTTCTGTGTCACGGGACCAGTGAGAAACCATCAGTAATTTAAAAAACCAAGCCATGCACCTGGAAATGTAAATGAATCAAGATTTTTCCGACCTAAGAATGCTACCAATTGTCACGCAACGGTCAATTGTGGTATCAGCCAAAGCGATGACAGCATTACTCAAAAGCAAATTCCGTTTAAGAAATATATCAAAACAAGAAACACTGATTTTATAAATCTACCTTAGCAAATAAAAAAATAATTGTGTGTAAAGTCTGGTTCAGTAAATGATTGGGCTCGATAGGTTCAACAGTAACAAAAATTAAATTTAAGTGAAAATTTATGGAGCTGTAGAATATAAATTTAACATAGATGTCAAAATGTTTGTGTAAATACTTTACAAACAAATTTGAAAAACAATATCACGATAAAGAGCATTGTTAATAAACACACTTTCTAGGGAAAAATTGCAATTCCTACAATTTCGGCCATTTAAAATCAGTGCGTCTAAAGTCGGCATCCACTAGAACATATTTTTTAACTGAATATAAATATCCATTCTTTAGAAATACAAAAGTATGACTGATTTATGGGTTATCGGTTCGAGAACAATGAATGAATAAACTTTTATCATCTTCAACTTTTTCAGTAGTTGACCGTCACAATTGACTCGTTGATCCTTTTGAATTTTCTGATCTCAAACTTATAGTCCTAGAATAGATGAGTGTAAACTGCTATTTCCTGACTATAATGTATCTTCATTCGAAGTGGTTGGAAAGTATCCCCCTAACAAGTCAAGAGGCCAATGCCGCGACCTATGAATTTTAGCTTCTCTGGGTTACCAGATCTGGTGTTGCAGATAATATTTTAACTCATTAATGTGTCAATTTCATTTCTCGTACTATTTAAACTAGTTAAAAATATGTAAAATTTCATTTCATAATACATCGTGTGTTAAATGCCTCTTTCTGCGCCTTGTGTGCACTACCGTTGATGAAACTTTGCATGTGTGCATTTTACAATGATATTAGGAAAGATAACGGGCTATAACAAAAGAAATATTTAACAGGTGTCAATGGTAGAAAAATTTTGCAAAATGCATTATTTAGAGTTTAGACTCGATCGGTGTATATTCAACAAGACTACGACCTTAGTGAACGAGACTACGTGTTGATCAATTTGGAGATGAAAGTATGTAAATGCAAGCATACTGGACCGTTTACGGGTAATGGTCGAGCACATAATTTCTTTATTGTCAGAAAGCATGCCAGTAGAGCTAGTGATTCGGTTAAGCGATTGATGTCTAACTAAAACAGTTCTTTCATTGACCTACTTGGCATAACCACGATCTGGTGTAAGAGCCAAGTCCACATTTGTGAAATACTTGATAACGATACTGCTACCAAAATAGTTACTGAAATATAGATCATATCATGTCGGCGTATGAGACTTATCAAACATCCGTACTTAACCTTCCTTGTAGTTGTCATTAACAGGAATAAACGGAGAAGCTAATTCTGCCGAACTTAGATTTAAAATTATCAAGGATGATTCAACCTGAAATCTGCTAAACGATCGCCATTGAGCTCGACTCGATACAATATCGCAAAGTGCCCAGCCATAAACTTTGATGCGCACGTGGACACATCCTGGCACACAAGCCGATCACAAACCATTCACTTTTAATATACTTGACTTTAGCTGCTCTATCATATTAAAATCCACTAACCGTAGTTTTTTTACGCCAATCTGGTGTGGGCTAAGAATCGAATTGAAGACAAATGTAAAACCTCATCGAGTCAACGCAATTGGTGGTGTCTTATCAGTTTATCCAACGCGGAGCTCTGGTTGGCCGATCCAAAATTACTTCTACGAAATTCAGCGTTGACTATTCATTGTTGGTAACAAAGCTATATTGTACAAACACACACTTTAAAGCAGAGTGAGATACGCGCGTTTCCCATAAATGGCGATGGTTGCAGAAACTGACACTAGCTTTCGCCTCTCCCATAACCTTCTCTTTACTAATATTGCCGTAGTTAGTGATATGGCTACCAAGATATGTCAACATGTCAACCACGTCCAAATCTTCATTTTGCAGCCGCGGAGTTGAAGAGAGTAGTGGGCGATTGTGTATAATTACCTTGCATTTAGTGGGCGCTAATTTCATAACGAAAGACGGAACTATTGCTAATTTATTCAAGGTGGGCTGGGCAGAATCTCAGTTGCCATATAATAATGCAATATCATTTGCAAATTCAAGATAAACTAATAAATCGCCGGGGAGAAACTCTTAAGTAATGGATAATCCCAAACTCCAAAGAAAATGTGCTTGGTTTCGAGCCGCATCCGCGTCAAAAAGCTGTGCCATACTTGACCAGTACCAAATAAGTACAGAACCGGTCTACTGGACTTACTGACTTTTTTTTATTTTATACAGTGCTTAGTTTATACTGATATTAATATATATATATATATATATATATATATATACATGATGTTATTGGTCTTTATATCGAGCTAGCCATCTTTACTTAAATAAATTATTGATTAATTCACCAGCTTATGTTCAATACATGTACGACATTCTTGCCTACGTAACTGCGTAGAACGACTAGTTAAATTTGCAGCCTCCTTAATACGAAGCTCATTTACATTTCTTGCTTTTAAGTCCACCAGTCGGTTTTCCCGGTTTCGATTGGGATTCTTTGTAACATCGTGTTCGGATAATGCACCAAAGTTTTCTCCTTAGCCAACTGTGTTCAGTCTTGAATACAGGTTGATTCGCATGTTAGTAGTCGGCCAGTCTTACCAACATAGTACTCTGAAAAGCTATTGCACGAGGAAAGTAAGCAATATTGAACTTTCGATTTCAGAATGTATGCTTTACATTTATGTTTAGACTTTATTTTTGTGTAAAAACGAACATTGGTTACCTATTAGGCATTCGAGGGGTCATTGCTTGCTAAATTTATCGATGGATCTGAAATATATACTCAAATAAAAGAAAATTAATGACAACTCGATGCGTTATAGAAAATACATGCTACACGTATGTTTAACGCAGTCGAGTAGATCATTATTATAATTCAACACACATTCTATAGTTGCTCAGAGCAATGATTTAAAAAGAAAAGTATCACGAAGCAATTTAGATTAAGTACTGCCGGTATGAGGGAGTCCTTTATAGCAACACCGTAAAGCAGTTTAAAATATCACAATTCAAACTAGTTAGATCTCTAGGTGCATTTTTAAATCAAAGAATGAAAATAAGAAGCCATATGCAACATCATATCTCCACATTTAAATACATAAAAGACGTTTGTACATGAATTGTACGGAAATTGCCAAACTATTTCTTTGTGCAAGTATTTATTAGGTGTTGCGAACCTAGTAACAAATTAGTTCAGTTGTCACCAGGAGGATAAACCAAAAGCAGCATGAACGGAAAGTATAATCTCATGCACATTCGTTTCGTGCTTACTGGCGACTCATCAGTAGGAGCCGGTATTACGCCCTTTAACCACTATATATTTGGGTGAGGAATGTGGAATAATAGGACGGTATTCCACATTCCTCACCCAAATATATAGTGAATTAAAGAACGTAATATCAACCTTTCCACTGGTGAAGTCGTCAGAAGCACGAAACGAATTAATACGCTCAATTCATACTCCACGTTCATGCTATAATTTACCCTTCTAGTCACCGTATTCTAATTCGATACTAATTCCGCAACACCTAATACATACTTGCATATATATTAGTTCTCCGCAACAAACAGTATTTAACTGTTTCTTTGTGTGTACCGTTTAACTTACGTTTCTCACTTTTGGTATTTATTGTAAATTGTATACATGTAAAACAACTTAATCCCCTTGATTTTCTAACGTGAATATATAAAATACTATACGTTTCAATCAAGTTAATATATGACGAAAACAAAGTGTCATTTATAATACAAACCTGATTTTACAACAAATTCATAATTTAATACACAAAATTCGATCTTCAATTGATCTTCTGATTTATATTCCAAATATTTTGATTAAACACATTTAACGGCATGTTCAAAGCTAAGTCATACATCATTAGATTACTCTAACTGTTTATTGAATAGGACGATGCATAGCTATACACATAATGATCAATTATAATTGCTCTGAGCAACCGCGCGATTCATGAATCTTGCGTGGCTCCCGTACGATTTAAGGTTGTTTTTCCTACGCGTTTGAACGTCAATTTACAGATTATCCAAAACTAAATGTTCGAAAAATGAAACATTTGGTAATCATATTGTGAAGTTGGGATTGAAGATAAATTCTAAAAAAAGCAATCGATCAAAAATTTTAATATTCTACATTACTTTGATTTATTTTCATGACTCCGCTAACGATGAAGTGATGAACATAAAAGTGATAATGATATTCATTACTTCGACCAATTTTCGATATGCTGTTCTTGATTGGAATCAAGTAAAGGCATCCAGGAGAAGACTTGTGTAAATGATTAAAGCACTGGCTTCCGCCTCTTATAGTTTAAAAACCTAATATATCTGAATGAATTTTTCAGCTTATTTTAATATATATAACTATCATTCATTCGAATCAAGAGGTCTTGCGTGCCTATTAAACCATTTTGCAAGTGTCGCAAAGTGTGAATCAGATCTAGAGTGCCGGCTATAACGCAACGTCCTATATCATCATCAACATCATTATCATTATCACGTGCGGTCATGCAAAATCAGTTAGTAACCGATGTTTTACTATCATATAACTGTAAGGGGAAAAATGCAATAAAATATTAAAAAAGCAAAACATAAAAATTACAATTTTTAGAGATAGTGATTTATGATAGGGATCTAATTAATTCGAGTATATTTACCTAGATAACACAAAAAATTGATAAAAACTAAACGTTTACACAACACTACTAAAGAAAAATTTTTCACACATTTTAAGACCTTTAAACTTGAGAACCAATTGCCGACATCAAATAGATACAAACCACTTAATGTGTTCTCGTTCAACGACTATGAGTGAAATTCAATGAACGTATCTTTAAAAATATAACTTTTAGAAGTATAAGCTGAGGTTCTTCGGTTATTGGATACTTGGATGAAGCGTTACTATACGGAGGTGCTACTTTAATGAAATTTTTCCAACAATTAAAATCTTTTTCTCAACATATTTAGTTGTCCTTGAGGAGCTAAATCTCCTTGTTAATTCCTTTCTTTATAAATTGGCTCCATTAGTTTTTCCCAGAGTACTTAAATACAAATTGACACTGCAAATAATTTGAAGCCCATTTTTGAAAACTTAGTATTATGATTGGCTTAAAATTTTAATTAAGATTAAACAGATGTCGAATATTAGTCCAAAAACGAAGTTGTAATAATTAAAATCGGCTTCCTATATGTTATTAAGTTTATACTTCACTTGACGGTAGAATATAAATTTTGAATTATTTAATTACAATAAACGATTGTAACGGCTCAGATTAATTCAACGACAAATTAAATGGACCAATGACTACGCGCAAAGTTATCGTTAACCAATTGCGTGCGACTTCGCATCTATATAAGCACGATGCAACTGCCACGCAACACACATCCTGCCCTTCTCGCTACGTGTGATTGCTGTCGCCTTTTCCGCTTCACTGACTTTCTACGCCGACTACTGGACTTGCCTGTTACTAAACTGTCATCTTGTCCGCTAGTTTGCAGTCACGCCAATCTACTTGTTGCTGCGCATCCAGTCATACGTAATTGATCATATATTAATCGGATTTATACGTGTGTTATCTACCTCGGTGTTGCCGCAGACCTTCGACAAGACAAGTATAGGTTTTCGAACATCACATAGCACATCCTGCTTCGACAATTCCACTTATTAAAGTGCATCTACTCAAAAGATCACCAACTAACAGACAGGACAGAACATGTGCCTAGGAGGACTTCTAGACACACTCACTCTGCAAACATTCATAAACGTTCACGCAATTTTCCGATGAGCATTTTTCTGGCCCTGTTAAGGGCCACTCATAGTACTTGATTCTCCGTTTCATTATTGGTCTTCCAGTAACATCACACGGAACTTCCAGCCGAAGCGTTACATGATGTACATCCAGCTCTATCCTAAAATTTTATTCTAGTGAACATAAGTTTGAATCTTCAATGGCACCTTTGCAAGCTTGTATATCAACGTTTCATCCGGAAAACGTGGCAAGGGTATAACAGGCAGGGATATCATTTTCATTAAAAATTATTGTGCAAAAGTCAATCAAAATTTTGAATGGAAATAGCCTTCTAGATCTCCGGAAGTTTATATTCATCTTTGCAGTGCGCGAAATAAGGCAACATTCTATAAAAATAGACAAAACGTCTTTTAAGATAATAAAAAAGATAGATAGAAAAAATAAAACGAACACTGGTTGCGCGGGCGGTAATAACAATTACAATAAACAAGGTTCCGATCTAGATATAAACACCTGGCCTATTAATTACTTACATTTGTCATTTTAAAATAAAAATTTTATAGTGTAGAAAAGGCAACAAATCCAGCAGACCGATACCCTCTATATTCGTACTGGTCAGAAGTTGTCGCGGACAGGGATCGAACCTGGGCACGTCTGCTTCGGATTCGGTTTTTCTAATCACTGAGATATCCTTCCGCACACTACACACACTTTTCAGTTATGTACAAACTAGTGAAACTAGGTTAATACATTTTTCTTCTGGTAGAGCTCTATTTAGACGAAAAGTTCCAACTAACCATCCCCAGCCTGTCATTACTGAACAGACACCACACTACATAGGGAAGTGGTATTGAAATGAACATTTATATAATTAAACGAACATTGTTTGCGAAGGAGGTGAAAAAAATCACTGTAATCAAGGTTGCGATATTGATATAAACACCTGACCCATTAATTACTGACATTTGTCAGTTTAAACTAAGAATTGTATTGTCTAGAAAAGGCAATTCATCCAGTAGACCGGTTTCGTCCATATTGGAAGCTCATTACGTACTGGCCAGAATTTGCCGCGGACAGGGCTTGAACCTGGGCACGTCTGTTTCGGAATCCGGTGCTCTCACCACTGAGCCACCCTGCCACACACTACACTACACAACACAAAATTTTCAGTTATATACTAACTAATGTAACTCGGTTAGTTTTTTTCTTTCAGGGGAAACGCATATCACATTCATTTGCGCGGGTGGTGATAACAATTACTATAATCAAGCTTGCGATCTTGATATAAACACCTGACCCATTAATTACTTATATTTGTCAGTATAAACTAAGAATTCTGTAGTGTAGGTTCGTCAATTCAGCCAGTAAGGCGGTTTTTTCCTTATTAAGAACACATCAGACGTACCCAGGTTCGAACCCTTTACGCGGCAAATTCTAGCCAGTACATGATGAGTTCCCAATATGGACAAAACCAGTCTACTGGATGAATTGTCTTTTCTACACTATACAATTCTTAGTTTATACTGACATATGCAAGTAATTAATGAGTCAAGTGCTTATATCAAGATCGCAACCTTGATTATAATAATTTAAAATGAGATTGTTCAAATAATTATTGCAATATTTTACTAAATATGGGGATAATTCAAACACCCAAATTAAATTGCTAATTATTATATATGTGGGGTGTTCTCAACTCGTACGATATATGCTTAATTTTAGCTGTTTGTAATGAACAAAGGAATTAAATAACCGGTAGTATAAATCTGATTATGCCAGTGCACGATCAAATTATTTATGTTTTCACAATACTGAGCAACGTATATTTATTGCGATAACCAAAACAAGGCCTTATTAATATTTAAAAGCATTTTGTTGTAATGTCGCGTTTGTCACAAGACAAAGCATGTTAGCTTGGAGATGTACGTGAAACACCAATCTAATTTTGCTGAAAAGTTTGTGTAGTGTGCGGTAAGGTCGTTCAGTGGTTAGAGCAACAGATTCAGAAGCAGACGTGCCCAGGTTCAAGCCCTGTCCGCGGCAAATTCTGGCCAATACGTGATTTGTTCCCAATAAGAACGAATGCGGTCTAAGAAGAATTGCCTTTTCTACACAATACAATTCTTAGTGTATACAGACAAATTTAAGTAATTAATGAAGACCGCAACCTTGATTACAATTAAAGATAGATTGATTCATGATTTTACGACTTGGCTACATATCAAAGGGCTTTACATGAGCATATTTATCATTAGTTCTAAATGAGTATAATACTCCCTTCTTGTTCATGCCATTCACAATGCACATCTTATTCAACTTATACATACATATATATATTCCTCAAGCAATGCAGAAGAAATAACCAAAAACCGACGAATAAACTTATAAGTCGCCTATTGCTCAATGGTATCGAGGACAACCAATCAAAACTGCAAGATGCTGAGAGCATCATTCAATCACTGGGTTGTCAAATTGCAAGACTGAACGACAGCGAATACACCGCTTTCACAAAGAAGATAGAAACACTGATGAAAATAACAGCGGACAAAGAAACCAAGGACCTCACGAGAGACCTGGACAAATTTCCTACGCAATAAAATTTCCTACGAACCCAGACGCTTTTATTCACAATTATTCAAAAGTGATCTTGTCAAAACACCAGAAAGAATTACTTTCTTCAGGAGCAAAATTCTGCGTAGTCAAGAAAAACCTAAGTGAACGTGACATTGTTGACATTCAGGCTGGAACGGAAAATTTCTACAATGACTTAACGAAAGACACCGTCCCACATGCATTCAATGGACAAGGACTGAAAGCTGAGATAGTAAGCGCACTAGAACAATACAAGAAGGAATTCAAAGACAGCCAAATCATCACAAAACAGCACATAGACGAACTCAGAAAACTCCAATCAGACAAATCCATACGACTTGCCACACACGACAAAGGATCAGGAATTGTTATACTTGAAGCCGACGCTTATAGGAAGTCCATGAACGATATAATAAATGATCAATCTAAATTTAAGCGACATCAAGCAGAAAGATGATTCAACGAACATCGAATCAAGAATTAATGCAATTTTGAAAAAGATGGAAAAGCATGTTCTAACATCGATGGCTGACTCCGAGATTAGATCAAAACTCACAGAAGATATCCAAAAAGCAAAACCAGTCGGAACAAACACCGCAAGATTGTACGGCAAACCAAAAACTCATAAAGCCGTGACAGCCTCAGGAGCTCCTTCGATGCGGCCCATTATGTCAATGATCAACGCTCCACAACATAAACCAGCCAAGTTTCTCTGCAAACTACTTGAACCAATACGGAGCATCATAAACGCTAACACCATCAAGGACTCCTTCGAACTAGCAAATGAATTGAAGGGGAAGAACATCCTACAGAATAAAATGGTCTCGCTTGACGTCTCATCCTTATTTACAAACATACCACTGGATAAGACAACGGAGATCTTGTTGGACCTCAACAAAAATGAGTTTTTTGACTTCCCTATAGACACCAATGATATCAAAGACCTCATATTAGCATGTACTAAAAACGTGCAATTTACATTCGAAGGGATATACTACCGCCAGATCAATGGTGTAGCTATGGAAAGTTGCATCGCACCCGTCCTGGCAGATGTATACATGTATCACCTGGAAAAAACGAGCCTAAAAGGTATAATTGACCAGTGCACACTCTACAAAAGGTATGTAGATGATATCTTGTTGTTCATCTCAGAAGCAGCAGACCCTTCCGAAATCCTCAAACAAGCAAATGGAGTCGATCCAGACATCAAATTCAATCTCGAGGTAGAGAAAGACGACAGTTTTTCCTTCCTTGACATCAAACTCACTCGAGAAGCAAACGGAGATTTGACACTGGCCATACATAGAAAATCCACTTCCACCCGACAATACATTCACTACAACAGTAGTGTGCCAAAATCCCACAAAAGAAACTTAGTAAACAACCCAGCAAACAGAATCAGGAATATCTTCTCTGAACACAAGATTGAGGAAGAACTGGGCTACCTCAGGAAAATTTTGCTAATGAACAATTACCCAGAGCGTTTCATTGATGTCAACATCAGACCACGGCAGATTCGTACTAGAGAGGATACCGTCAAGCAGGTTTTCCTTAACTTACCATTTAGAGGCGACGTACCAGCCTCAATAATTGCACGGCGGCTGAATAGAATAACCAAGGACAACTTTCCCAGTGTTAAAGTTAATATGACATTTAGTACACAGAGAATCATGAGGTTGGATGCCAAAGATCAATTGCCACTTCTCTCCAAATCATTCATAGTCTATAAATTCTCATGTATGTGTGGTAGCACATATATCGGACGTACGAAGAAGCAATTGATAAGCAGAATCCAGCAACATTTGCCACAGAAATTGATTAACAAATGCTTGCCACCGTCAGGAAAATCAACTATTTCCGATCATATATTGGCAACAGGGCACCCTGTCAATTCAACCAATTTCACAATTCTACATAAAGCAAAATCAGAAAAATTATTATTTATCTATGAAGCCCTTTTAAATAAAACAACAAGCACCTGACCTTAATATTCAAAAGTTTCATCAATATGATATTCTTATCGACTGGCCAAGAATAACAAAATTCAACAACAATCTACTAGTATCCAGTCAAGAACAAACAGGCCCTCGACTAGAATCAACAAACGTACAATCGGATTGGCAACAAACTGAAGTGGAAATAACAGAGGCGCATACGATGACAGAAGTCTCAAAACAATGTGAGCGTTTAACACTGCAATCCACACTGGCGTTGTTACCATGTGAAAACGACAGCTTTGCGCAACAAGGTGAAACGATCAACTATACTGGGAAAAATAGCACTTGTATATGTAACAGTGAACAATGCGCACAAATGGTTAATTCTCAAGCTATCAAAACAATAATGACAAGATCTCAGACATCACTTCGCTATACTACGAGAATGACCTTTAGATAGAAACACGCATACACCACACAAACACAAACGCATACACACTCACCAACTAGCCAAAACAAGAAACAGCAGTAAAAACGAGTCAGATTTGTTACTACTAGCATAATCAATTGAAAACCCAAAATGTTTAAATATGTATGATTGTATAAGAGATGATTAGTATTCACGAAATAAATGGCCTTTATCCACTTTGTTATTTGTGTTTTCCTAATTATAAGAATATATATATATATATATATATATATATATATATATATATATATATATATATATATATATATATATAAGTGGAACACGATGTGCTCTGTGAAGAGCATGAAAGAGTAAAATCTTTAGTTTTCGTGTCTAAAAAGTGATAGCACATTTGAAGAGTTTAGTAAGTACTTGATTGTCACTCAGACCAAATGGCCCGGATACGTTGTGCCTAACAGTCATAAGTAATAAACTATCTACGATAGGGAAAACTAAATTTAAACACTCCAGCCACTCTAGAATTGGATAGACTGTTTTTCATTTAGAGCCCACAAATAATTAGGTTTTTTTATGGTCACACGTCAGTGATACTCCGTGAAAGCTTATAAATTCTTGTTCAAAATAATGAGTAGGTTAGCACAGTATGATTGCAAATAAGTTTAAGAAATATGTAACTTAAGTTTGAATGTTGTTCAATTTTATTTGTGTCACTAACTTTTGGTTAAACGTTATCAGACGTGGTGTGGATTTTATTTTCAAGTTCAGAATGATTGGAGACCTTGAAGGTACCATATTGTAAAGGGAATTCTGAAAACCTTATGCATAGTGAGAATAATTTAAATATAATGATTCATGTTGTATAAATTCAATAACGAATTCATAATAAACGACAGAATATTATAAGATATTAATAGAAAGCACAAAAATAATAAAATATATAACTAAAATTCTGAATTATATCACGCGACTAGGCCTACACTGGGTATTGTAATGAATCCAATAAACTTAAATAATATAAACTATGATAATTTTGAGGTAACGGTAAGTGTAAAGGTAAAACAGTTTTCTCCACTGTCTTCTTGATATTTAGTCTCAGTTGATCACGCTTGCATTTGCAGTGTTAATAATCTAGCAATGATTTCAGAGTCTATAACAGGCTTTATTTACTGTTGAACAATAAATATTACCTGAAACTTCATGACATAAAAATGTATTATACAATAGATTTTTGCATTTATAAAATGTATGGTTTTTAAAAAAAAACTAAGGCTTAATATGTTACGGATTAATATTAGAATAAAGCATGATTTATCAAAACATACTAACTAGATTTCATCAACAAGTTTTTGTAGAAAAATTATCTACATTTTGTAGCTGACAAATGACACAGATCTTGTGTTAGAAGGAAAAACACACGGATAACACCCGAGTTCCGTTCGTGGCAATATTAATCCATTTACGTTATAATGAATAAATCGTTCACATTGTTAAGTAAATATAAAACAGATATAATCCAAATTTAAATGCCTCGAAAATTATCGTTACTGCCAACTATTATCAAAAGCCTAAGGTTGTCTTAATCGGCACCTTGTTACCAGTGGTCAACGATTTGTCTACCTGGCTTCCCAGGTAATACTAGTTGGGTCAATTTTTCAAAGATTTCCAGGCGTATGCTTCTGGATATAGTTGTCTATTAAGCTGTGCAAACTACTGTGAATCGGCCCGTCAGTTTCTATAGACAAAAATCTAAGTTCCGCCTTTGCGTAGCGGAGACACGAAAGGTAGACGATATAGCTTTAAACTCAAGGTGAGGCTTGGAAATAGATATTTTCGTTCGGTTTGGTATAGGCTATCGTATGCTGAGCGCAGGAGGCCTCAGCCAGGGGCAAAATTTACGCGCCGATCTATCCTCTCTGACCGCTCTCTGGTATCTCATCGTCCTTGAAACTAGGTAACTCTGAATTCCATGGCTGGAGCATTGTCTGAGAAGGCCGCCCGCGCATCCCGCACACCAGGCTATTGAAGAAACACCGTCGGATGGCTGGAATCACAAAAGATAGGCCAACAATCCCGCTGTCGGGCAGCACAATTATCATTGTTTCTAACCATCGCACCACACCATAATCATTCTCAAGAAGCCACACTTTTATGCATAACAGCAAACAGGATGCATAGAAGAAGCCTGGTCAGATGTACATATGTAGCATAACTTATACCATAAGTCACTGTGCGGATAAACGAGATCTTCGTGTATATATTTGTTGACATAACCAGCAAGATAAAATGATATTCATATCCGCAAAGCGACTGGCTATTTTTAATGATGTATTAGGCTCTGCTTACTTAGTGACCAATAAGTTATAATAGGACCAGATGGATAAGCCAATGTCGGCATGAGCGAAAGATACAATCGTATGCACACATGTGTTTCATGCTTAATGATAACCTATCCGTAGGAGCTGGTGTTACGCCCCTTACCCACTATATACTTGGGTTGGGAATGTGAGACAATTGAACGATATAATCTCCTATACGTACATTTATACCAGCAGTAATGGTATTCATATAAAGTCTTCGATAATGCGATTCCAAAGCCAACTCACTATATAAAATATATACCAAGCTCGTAAAGGGTAACAACACTGTGTTTGCCGAGTCGGTACATGGTGACAACACCATGGTTGCCGAGTCGATACATGGAAACAACAAAACAGACTGGCGATTTTTTAAGTAGAAAAACTAGAGAAAATATTAAGTATGAAAGTAATAAAAGCCCAAATCACAAGAAAAAGCATGCCTTTAGTCAGGCCAACACATTTTAAACGAATGTGGCAATTTTAAGCATTTCCAAGTTGATTAACTTAAACTTCAAATTATTGTTAAATTACCCTCAAATATCTACAAATGAACATATCCTTATATATAAATTGGAAAGCAAAACAAGATAGAAATATGTGAACATAGAGTGTGAAAAACGGAAACAAATCAAATTGCGTGCGTCACATCCAGTTCAAGCTCAATGTCTGTACATGCTTCTTCTGCTTGCATAAATCCGACTGCAATTTGTTTATCCATAAGGCTTCGTATGTGGCTAGCTCCTTTTTGTTTTGGCATTTAGTAATTACTTTGAATGCTACATCTGGAGAACATACGTGCGATGTTTCGATGATGTGCTGCGCAATTGCAGACGTGTATTCACCATTTGATTTAAAACAGGCGTTTAAGTTACAATGTTCTCTCATTCGAATAATTAACCGTCTGGTCGATCGGCCTATGTAAGTTGATCGACATCTTGCGCATGTATATTGGTAAATAATATTTGATATCGACATTAACGACTGTTGCTCTTTTATTGCTGATAAAGGCAAGTTTGTTATCCTAAATAACACTCGTAATTTAGCTGCATTAAATATGCGTGTTAATGCTGCTTCAACTTTTTTTGTGCCATTCGTGAAACTGAATCCCCCTTAAATTGGATGTTTTGGTAACCTGTTTTCTTTTCTTTGTCAAACTTAAAAACGAACACATACTACTTTCAGTACATTCTATTTTACAAATATATAACAAACTAATATTCTTTAGAAAAACATTCTCTACTTTCAATTATGTATTACGTGTTTCGAACTTAGTAACAAATTAGTTCATCTGTGACCAGACGGATAAACCAAAGACAACACGAAAGGAAAGTATAATCTCGTGCACATTCGTTCCGATGCTCACTGGCGATTCATAAGGAGCCGGTATTACGCCATTTAACCACTATATATTTGGGTGAATTATGTGGAATAATATGACGCCACAATCTCCTAGACGAATGTGTAAACCTGCAGTAGTGAAGCTAACATCATATAAAGGGCGTAATACTGGCTCCTACTGATGAGTCGCCAGTAAGCACGAAACGAATGTGCATGAGATTATACTTTCCGTTAATGCCGTCTTTCGTTTATCCTTCTGTTCACAACTGAACTAATTTTTTACTAGGTTCGAATAACCTAATAAATACTTGCATATATATCAGTTCTCAGCAACAAACAGTATTAATCTGTTATATATTGAATTAAATGTCATGCTTACCGCGAAATGTGATAATTGATATCGATCAAGGCCAGAGTGTATGGATTTACTGGAGTAAAACATTTTCAGAAATAGTTGTAATTCTCAATTTCGGTGTACTATAGCATACATTGATATTCATCATGTTGGTACCATGTACCGACTCGGCAACCACAGTGTTAGTACCATATATACTATAATGTTGGTATCGGTTACTGACACAGTAGCCATAGTATTAGTATCCTTTACAGACTAGATATATATTATAAAGTGTGAGTTAGAGTTGAAGTTGCTTTGTCGAGACTTTATATGATGTTAGCTTCACTACTGCAGGTTTTCACATTCGTCTAGGAGATTGTACCGTCCTATTATTCCACATTCTTCTACCAAATTTATAGTGGTTAAAGGGCGTAATACCGGCTCCTACTGATGAGTCGCCAGTAAGCACGAAACGAATGTGCATTAGTTTATACTTTCCGTTCATGCTGTCTTTGCTTTATCCTTCTGGTCATAACTGAACTAATTTGTTACTAGGTTCGCAACACCTAATACATACTTGCATATATATGACTTCTCCGCAACAAACAGTATTTAATTCTCTACTTGTATTCGAAAGCAAGTTGTAGATTATATATAGTACTTTAAATTCAAAACAGCAATCCCATTAACTCATCAAAAAAGGCAAAGCAAGAGATCATCCGGAGTTAGTCTTGACTCCAGGGCTAATTGGTGAAAGGCAAAGAACAAGAACAAAATCGCCGGAACCGTAGAACCAGCAACGAAGAGAATTTCTATCGTTATGCTAAATAAGTTACATTAAGCTGATGAACTTGTAAATCAAGTTGTGTGATATAGCTCCTTACTAGTGGTTATTTCTCTTTCGCATACTCAAGAGTATATTTAATCGATCTTTTGTACATATTTACTTGTCTGTGACTGTATATGATGCATAATTTGATCAATCCTTAATTTTGCACATCAGGCGTGTATCTGTATGTATTTGAGTATATGCCGTACAATGACGATTTTTTCATAAAGCTTTAACTTATTTTTTTTGTTTAATAAATAACCTCTTAAAGACAAGAGCAACGAGGCAGTGCAGCTCAAAAAGGTCCTACAGCCAATATTCAATGTAGTCTGAAAAATGTAAAACCCAAACCACAATGTCATTTGTCGTAAAATCATTTTATGAGAGTTCAAAACGTTTTAGAGCGGATTGGAAGTTTTAAATCCTTAGCAAATAAACAGATGCACGCACTCGGTTACGGAAATATGAATGACGTGAATAAAATTAAGCCTTAACTCGGATACGGACCAACTTCATAACTCTCAAGTTTGCCCGTGGCCTAAATGGTTGTTTCAAACCAGATGGTAAAAAACCCTAGAGAAATATCAATGGAAACTCTACATTCATTTACTTTTTCTTGTCCAAATATATGATTCATTTCAGTATCTAAACTTACCATCGCATCGAGATTTTCTTATTTAATTAAATCAAGGTTGAGATCTTGATATAGACATCTGTCCCATTATTTACATAAATTTGATAATATAAACTAAGAATTGCATAATTTAAAAAAGGCAATTCATCCAGCAGACCGGTTTTGTCCTCATTGGGAACTCATCACGTACTGTCAAGAATATGCCACGGACAGGACTCGAACCTGGGCAAGTCTTCTTCGAAATCTGTTTCTCTGATGACTGATCCACACTACCGCATACATCACATAATTTTCAGATATATACCAATGCTTTTTGTTAGCATTTCCTTTAAGTGGAGCATATATCATCATGTCCAGCCACACAGAAGTCAACAATGACCAATTTTTCACTGCCATATAACCATAAGGTGTGAAAAAAGTATATAAGTGAATTTAGACAAATTATTAGTGAGATTTACGAGAGATAGAGAGAGAGGCAGAGAGAAAAGGGATACCTTGCCACAATGAGTAAAGTTATCAGGATAACTCACAGAAATGAGGCAACTAAACCTCTCTACAACACCATTATGGCCAAGTTAGCATTCCGGCAGGGCGAAATCAGCAATACAGCTTCCTTGCGGATTTCACTGTAGCACGTCATAAACAAACCGAACCTCGCAGCTAACTTTACACTACCAAGAAAAGAAAGTTACGAAGATGATTCTACTAGACATCTGCAACAAGATCGCCACTTACCTCGATTCGATGCCATATCGCTAAGGGTTTCTAACCAAGAACTGTGATGCGCACGAGGACCCCATCCCGGCAGACGAGTGGGTCCTATACTACCCAATTTGGATGTAAGTGACTTTAATTGTTTCTGCCATGTCAAAATCTGCCCACCTTGTTTCTTACGCCAATTTGGTGCTGGATGAGAGAACAGAGCTCTATTGGGCAATCGAAATGAGGGCATACGCAAAACGTGACCGAGCCAACGAAGTTGATGGAGCCTTATTTGTTTTTCTAACGACGAGCACTTATTGTCAGATTCAAAAATACGTCTACGGATGTCAACGTTAGTTATTCGTTGTTGGTAACCAACATGTGCTATACTTCTCAAACAACGATGATCGAATGCCTGTAAGCGTCTCAAATCATCAACTCTAAGAGGCCAAGTTTCACTAGCGTATAGTAAGACTGCGCGTACAGATGCATTGTAAACACGACCTTTAAGGCAAAGTGAAATAGTCGCGTTTCTCCATAAATGACTAAGGTTCGAGAAAGCTACTCTAGCTTTCGCGATCCGTATTCTCACCTCGTCGGACATATTGCCTAAGTTATTGATAGAGCTCCCAAGATATGTAAACCTGTCGACTATGTCTAGATCTTCATTCTGCAGTCGCAACGTTGGAGTGAGTGGTGGTTGATCCTGTAACAGTATCTTACATTTAGAGGGTGCGAATTTCATACCGAAAGACGGAACAACGTCTGCTAATCTATTTAAAGTGGTCTGGGCAGCATGCTGATTGTCGAATAATAGTACGCTATCGTCCGCATAGTCAAGATCGACTTGTTTATCGCCCGGGAGAACTTCGACTCCAGCATCATGAATGTGTGGGAGAGTCTTGTTCATAATAGCATCAATTACAAAATTAAACAAAAATGTGGAAAGTGGACAACCTTAACGAACACCATTGCTGGTTATAAATTTCTGCGTTAGTTCTTCGTAGACCTTAACGCGACCAGAAGTATTTGTGTAGGGAGCTCGTATAATGTTAACAAATTTTGTGGGCACACCACCTTTCGACAAGATATGGAATAAAACATTGCGATCCACCGAATCAAATACACCCCTGAAGTGTAGAAAGGCGGCTATTGTGGGACGGTGATATAAATGTCTCTGTTCGAAAACTTGCTGTAACGTAAAAATATTATTTACATACATCGCATACCTTTTGACCTAAAGTTCCAAATAACCATCCATAAGCTGTCATTATAGAATGGACACTACGCTACCCGTGGGATATTGTATTGAATTGTTCTTTTATTGTTGACAGATTTTTATTAATTGAAGGATTCTGGCGAGTATTTAAAGAGTTCTCAAGTACGAAACCAGGCTACTGGATGAATTTCTTTTCTAAATTATACAATACGCAATCTATACTGGAAAAAAGATGTTGAAGTATTGGTGTTTATACCTTTCTTATTTTTCAATATCAATTGATGTATGAATTGTCCTAAAAGCTTCACATGCACTCCAGTTAAACAGAGCGGATTACTAACGGGCATACTGCAAAGCCAAGTATTTTTGATTCATCAGTCGTCGTAATAATTCGAAACCGGCCATAAATTAATTTAAACTAATCAATCGTATTCATAATTATTTCTGTAAAAAAAATATTTAGTACTTTGAAGTTAATCAGGGTAGTGACGCGTAAAGAAATAGCTCTTTATTTTTTATCCATGATCAGTAGAAAGAGCAAGGGCGTGTTCAGTCTCATTTAGGTATGTATTATCCACGCATCGACGTAAGAGCACGATCGATAATTAGCCTTACAGTGTGTGTGCGTGCGAGTGTAACATTGTTTAGCTCAGGAGCAGTAATGGGTTACCCGTGCATGTATTCTGATTCCTCACCTTATGTTCCATTTTAAATAAAATGGTTTTAAATTTCTGAAATTCTAAGTAAACGAAGGTTTCACACCAGTTTTATGTTATTTTTTTCGCATTTGGATCTGAAAAGTAATAATGGAGTATTTAAAAAAAATAAAGTATCAGATAATTATGGCTCATATTTCTCATGTCTTCTCGAATTTGACGTTAGAGTTGTCATTAAAATGAAATAGATTACTTTAGGCAAACAAAAACTCCATCAAACTCATCCCTGCTTCCGGATGTAATGTGCAACTGGTAAAGGTTTTGCTGTTGTGCAACCGGTTAAAAGAGTAATATAATTTTTTTCTAAATTCCGTATACTCTATACCAATAATGGTTAATATAAATATTAATTACACAAAACAAGTGATGAACTTAACAAAATCGGATAAAAACAGGGCTTCATTATCGATATCTTGTTATTTTATTTAACCTCTTATTCAAAAGATCAACGCATTTTGTTCGACAAATGACACTTTCTAACATTACATTCATAGATTGTATAAATTTTACTACTAGTTGTAGCAAATATTTCTGTATGAGAGTAATTAAACATGGATGGTTACCATAATAAAGAAATCAACCACGCAGCCATAAATAAGAATAATGATAATGTTTACAAATACCATCAGAAAAACAATATATATATATATATATATATATATATATATAGCAGATAACAAAAATACTATTTAAAAATATAAATACAGCGATTATTCAATATAAAGTGTACTGGGCAACATCACTTTCACAGTAATATTAAATAATTCTAGTACACACAATGAAGAGAAGAAAACAATTTAATCCGCTAACAAACGTCAGCAAAATACAAACTGAAGCATTAGACCAGTTATATATCTTAAAAGAAAATAAACACCACTCTTTTATGAACAATTTTAGGAAATAGAAGACACGGCGCATGCATTTCACCCATACGCAACCAGCAGCAAAATTCCCGAGAAAAATTAGTAAACAACAAAAACTGAGATTAAGCTGCTGCGCACCAGATAGACATGAACTAGGCAAACATGAGCATATTAGGCATCCCTTTAAAAAACCTCCAAATTAATTAAAAAGGCAATCTATTCGGGCATATATATAACAATAGCTCCAGCATATCCACTGTGCAAAATTGCACAAAACACGAATTAAGAAAGTTATATATAACAACTAGCTCGCGCCAATCCAGTGCATGATAAAAGAAAATAATATTCTCCTTATCTTTTATTTATAGAAAGGCACAAAAGACTCTACATTTCATTAAAAAGTATTGTTAATACTATTCAAGTTTAGCTGCAGTGTATATATGGACAACCGCAGGAAATGCTATCATATAAATCAAGGCAACCGGTGAATTGAACAGCAGAAAATTTGGTAGAATAACAAAAACGCCTTCAACGAGTTTAACACCGATCACGATGTGATGAACAAGTTTGAATGAAATGTTTAAAAAATCGTGATGAAAAATATATTGGCCCGACCGAGGATCAAATGTGAAATTCACCTTTTTAGTGAGAGTCCACAGCTAATTTTAAGTATCCTGACTTTTACAGACAGAATATAGACTAATGAGGTAACTGTTTGACTTTTATAAAATCGTTGTATTAATCATGTAAACAATTTAATTCATTTTAAATCTAAAACGACTTATATGCAAGCTAACGATATTACAAGAAAATCTAAGCCAAAAGATCCTGAATATTATAAATAGCATCAAAATAAAAATTAACAGGTAGATAAGCTTTGCAACCACGCGCCATTATTTATAAAAAGAAACAAGGCCGATTGAAGTACACGAAAAATACATTTCGGTCTAAAACTGTCAATTAGACAAATCGGAGTATACAAAGGTGCACAAAAAATAACTAGCAGCGCCAATCTAGTACAACTGAAAGCATCCTCACAATGTAGGCAATATCGGCCAGTAATAATTTATAATCTACCATTCAAGAACTACCCGTGAAACTACGTAGAGATGAGTGCAATTATCTGACTGACAAGATCACAGCCTTGTGTTTACCTGTAGGCGGTAGTCCACACCGTAAATTAATAATCAAAATCTTTTCTATGTTTAGCATTAATCTTACATCCTAAATCCACCATTCAATCGGAACTAAAGCTAGCATAAATTAAATCTGACAAAAATGACCACAACGAAAGGAAACTTTTTCGAAAACAGAATTGTTAGTGACTCCAGCGAGAATATCTTGAAACTTTAAGCATTTATAAATTTCTACAGCATTGGCAATACTTAAATGCGAATATTCTTATGAGAAGCATACTGTCATGGTCCCAAGTAAAGTAAATCCATATATATATATATATATATATATATATATATATATATATATATATATATATATAGCTTACGTCTAAGAAATATAGATAGATGAATCCATAGATCGAGAATGATTAAAGCTTATTTACTACGAACTTATTCAATTCGTATAAAAAGGTTTATCAAATTAAACATCGTTTAGATTCTACGCATGGCATCACTTTAAGCAATATTCACTATATACCCATCTATCAGCGTCAATTACTAACCTGTTAAATTACTTAAAATGTCGCAGTATTAAGAACATAAAAACTAAATGTGGAAAAATCAAAATTGAAATACGGAAACAGAAAAACGCACCAAAAATTATTCAAGTGTAGCCACTAAGATATAATAAAAGGCAATGCCATTTAAGTTAACCAATTTTCAGAGGGCTCCTTTTGGGAAACGAGCCATTTAAGACGTAAAGCCAAATTAATCGCAATAAAAAGATAAAATAAAATGCAAATTGTTTCAGTGCACAACCCAGTTACAGAAGCTTCTTGAAACAACATTATGTAAAACAATGGCAAACAACGAAGCATATCAAACACTAAATGCAAATAACACTTTACAGCAAATAAACAACATCGCCGATAAAATGCAACTAGATCCGCTTGTAGCACTAGCAGTTGGTTGTTTATTATTAATACTTGCATATATATATATATATATATATATATATATATATATATATATCCTACACTTAAAATTCAAGTTATTCCAGGCAAATGCTGTTTCGAATTACGCACAATGAAACCTTGTACGAAATATTCGAACACATAAATCTAGCCACATCAAACAACAGAAGATTACACACTTATCAAATTTGATTCAACATTATTGACATATTCCACCCCAACTCACAACAAATAAGTTAGTTTTAGCAATATTCAAGAAAAAATATAACTAAGTAATAATAATTAAATAGGACACTGAGAACATAAATCAATAAGTTAGAGTATATTATGTTTATCATTTAAAAAATGTAATGAAGGGCCGTACATTGTGCAAGTCGATCAGTACTGCATTAGGATAAAGGCCTAAACATGATTTTTTTTTTCTTCTCGAAAACGAATTGTTACAAAAAAAGTGCAAAAATTTTGTCATAAACCTTTAAAAAAAAAGTTGTCAATTTCAAGATTGTTTTTTATTAAATGTAGTGAATTAACACAAGAAAGATAGGCGATAGTACATACACCCGGTTAGAGTTACGCTTCAAAGCATAAGTTTAAAATACAAGGACCAAGTCAACGAATCATGAAACACACTAGATCCGGCTAGAGATAAATAACCAAGCAAACATGGATTATATGCATCTTTGAATGACATACTATTTCGGCCTTTTCAAAGCTACGTCATATTCAATGCGCTACGCCTTTTTGCTTGCGGCCATTTTGTGCAAATCAAGCAAATGATTGTTATCATAGTCGAAATATAAATTGAAAATCTGTTTCACAAAAAATGCTTAATGCATTACGAAACACCAGCTGTTATAAGCACTCACGGAAGCTCGATTTTTGGCAAATTGAAATAGTAAACATAACATAGAAAGCAACTTCGATAGGCAAATGCTTCAAAGAAAATTATAGATGGTCTTCGGTATGTAAAAGATACAGTACCAATTAAAATAAACCCATGTTTGTACGATAAAACTAAGTCATCGGTGGAAAAACAGCACCATAGATAATCATCAAAGATCGAGATAGTTGTGCTTTCTTTACAAATAGCCACAAAATTCTGGAACGACAAAGAACCATTGTAACAGATATACGGATTGTTCGAGAAATTCGTAGCAATATGACAAGAAGATATTCTAAAAGTAGTCATACTAAATATTAACAATTTATAGGGAAGATTCACCAAAAAACTATAATATAAACGCGTCCTGGCAAAATTAGAAATTGACAATTAAAACTTTTGACAAATATAAAATCAGTCTCACAATTGTACAGAGCTAAATAGGACAAATCATCTGACAGCTTTACAAGCGTTTACCAAAATAGAAGAACATGTACTTGGAATCTCAGCAGGTAGATTTCCTAGAATAGATCATTCATCTTGCTACTAATGGATCTGATGATATGGACGTATTGTATATGCCACACTGTCAAAGGAGTAAAGGAAAAGATTATATTTAATTCGTGTTTTCTCGACAATAAAGTCACAAATATTAATTGTGGCAAATCCACAGCATTATGGAATACATTTACATGAAGAAATACAGATTCGCGGATGAATATGACCTACATATATTTTTCAATTGAATAAATCTATCAGATGGTCTGAAATTCGTATACATTGTAACATTTTAACAACATTAGTTGTCGAATAAAATATATGAACAGTGTAATGGAATTTTGGAAAATCAGACTACGATAAGCTTTCGGAAACGGCAAAACTGGAATACAAATAGCGTTTTAAAATGCGTATTAACGTTTGGCAATTAGACTGGTAAAAGTAAGATAACTTAGCAAATATAGGGTATAGTTTACATTGTGCATAAAATAGATTCACTCGTAAGAAAACGAACTGCAAGTGAAGAATTCATTGATTGGAACAAAATGGGACACCATTTCACTGGGTTTGAAATAAAACCGAGTTTTGGAACTTATATAAAGATATGCAAATATATCTTCGATTTATATGAAAACTGTAAAATGAAAAAGTTACTGTAAGTATGCCATTAAATCATTTAAAGATGATTTATTATGACCCACATATTTCAAAATATTAATCCCGTTGATTTAGTATAAACTTTAATCTGAAACTACAAATCACGTTTGACTATAATTATGCTAAAAACATGGGCGGTTGTCTTACAGAAATAAGGTGATTGCGCGATTACCAAACGTAACCTACTCTGACTAGTTCAACACCCTTATTACACCTATCAATTTACAAATTCGTATTACTACCTGAAAAGTTACCAACCAATTAAATTTAGCATTCATACGCTTAATTCAATAAAACATTTTTACTATGTTGAATCTACTGATTGTAGTTATGATAAAAAATATTTCGCAGCATAATGAGCAAATTTAAAATAGTTAATGTCGATAAAAAACAGCCAATAATTTAGAACTTTAAAGTGTGGCAAAATTCGCGATTTTCCAACAAAATATGAAGGATAATGAACGTGAGATAAAAAGTGGAGAGATTAAAATTATATATATATATATATATATATATATATATATATATATGTGTGTGTGTGTGTGTGTGTTTTGTGTAATTAAGTGATAATGCAAGGAAATAAGAAAAATAATGCACAGACAAAAGTGGACGGAAATAAGATTCGGACGGAGATGTGACCTAAATTTTCACAATAAATCTTGAAATGTTCAAGATGATAGAGAATTTCAGGTAGTAAACTTCAGCAGCATGATCCAAGTAATTAGTTTGGAGTGTTTAGCAAACTGATTCCACGTAATTAGTTCATTTTTCAGCATTATTCATCTATATCGAATTTCGATATATAGAGAAAAGCACAAATTATCGCTATTCGTAAACATTCAAATCACTGATTTATTATAATAAAATATAATTTATAACCATTGCTATTTATGATTAAGAAAATCGAAAATTACATTGATGATAGCATTAACTTAAATATACTAGCCTGTTTCATTTTAAATACAATGAATTTCGAAAAGGCGCTTCCATTATGAAATAATTAAAAAATATATAACAGAACGTATACAGAATATCTAAATGGGCTCTCATTCGACCTTCGAACAATAGTGAAATCATTTGCAGGCATTATTTAATGTAACTTGACGGAGATATACTAAATGGGAAATCACACACGAACCAGGATACAGGCTACACTAGTTAAGTATTTTATTTGAAGGCAATGAAAAAAAATTAAGACAATTTACCTATTAGGCGATAACATCAAGTAGACCATGATCAAATCCTAGGTAAATATAAATTCTAATTGGAGTCGAGGATATCTCAAGAAAAAATTAGATTATAGAAACTGCAATGATGTGAACATATATCAAGTTACAATATATATATATATATATATATATATATATATATATATGCACATGGTCGGTATACTCTGAACATTTAATAAAATGGGAAACGCAATTCATATAAAAGACCAGGTTCTTACTTAGTTAACACTTTTATGTACTAGCAGAATTGATGCGTTTGGAATTAGAAACAGGAAATATCTGGTGCAGTCATCCACGTCAACGCTTAAGCCATTGCAGCAGCGCGTTTCATGAAAATGTTCTTTTACGCAAACATAGTAATGGGTCATACATAACATTTAATTACATCGTCCACTAAGCTATCATTGGATTATCAAAAACAACTATCAATTCAATTTAAAATAATCGATTTTGCATAAAAACGAACGCTCATAACTTCACCGGTAACTTTCAATTTTGTTTTCTGGCATATTACATAATTAGATGTCGTATGGAAATAACTGATAACTGCCTAATATGTTGCAAAACTCTCAAAGTGGCAAAATATAAGTGCGTTACAAGATATTTACATGTAAAGACGTGAAAATAATGACAAGTTAAAGGCTAATAACACACGTGACATTTTATTATTCCTGAAGCATTGGCCAAATTTGAAGCAAAAAAATCGATAGTAAAATGAATGATTTATGCCATTGATCATTTCACAAAGACAATTTAATAAAAATAACTTTATAATTTGAGAAAATAGTGCTGTGTCAACGATAGAACATGTTTAGATATACTTTTGGCCGTTGTACAAGATATTGACATTAAGTATCCTTCCCATTAGTTTCTGAATTAGGAAGGAAAATGGGAAAGTTCGATTCTGGTACGTAGCTTATTATGCTATATTTAGTACATCTCATAACATGCAAAATTTAAAACTGTGCAATTTCTCTTATTTGGCAGTGCAAATGTATATAATAACAAAAGAAACAAGTTTTTCATCAACAGGGAAACAGTTCACACCTAATGTCTCCACACATCAATCGCTTATCTTGGCGAGTTAAGAAGCCTCATTCAAACGAAAATTCGCCTAAAATGTGCCAAAACAACAAAGGAAAATACCATGTTTTGTAGGAACAAGTTTTCCTTATCAGAGTTAAAGCTTTATACGACACGCCAATGATCAGCCATTCGTTTGAGAAGATACTTTATCTGTTCATTTTCTGCAATCGAAAAAAACTAGATTAAATAATGAAAATGAGAGGATGGCTGTAATATTTGTACATTGTTAAGCCTTTAGATAGCAGACGTTACGACTAGTTGATTACTATGATGTTGCATGTAAAAATATATGTAAACGTACTTTGCCAGATGTATTGACGAGGTAGGCTAATAGCAAAATAAATCACAAAATTACAGTTTTTTAAAACATCATTCATTCATGATAGTATGGACAAGCCTTGGAGATATTCCAAATTCACATTCCCGTGAGCTCAACAGGATTTGCGACATGTGAGGTACACGTCAGATGCAACAGTCACTTATAAATTCAACCATTACTGGTCCAACTAAAAGGCACCAATTCGTAAAGATAATATTATGCATAACAGCAACCCTTATGAATAACAAAAAACCTCTTGAACTGTAAGTAGATCAACTCCGCAGCTACAATATATCGATGTTCTAAAATGCCAAATAAATAGAAAAAATCAGTGAATCCTGACGGATTTAGTGCCAATTTAATGAACTTGAATTGTAAGTCAGGTGTTAATTATAAATTTGCACCGAACGATTATATCACGTCAGGATTAAATTTTACAGAATTTATAAAGACAAACAGCCTAAACCCAGTTAACAAACTATAATTTGACTAGTAATAATAGGCTAGAAACATTTACTCTATGGGTTTGTCATGTATTTTATAAATAAAGAATTATTAAAAACAGCTGAGCAGATGCTAGGACAAGCAAACTCTTTTTAATATCATATAAACAAAATCACTGATAGATCGATGCAATGCCCTGTATGAGTTCATGGAGAAACTTTGCATTCCCTATAGCCGAAAAAGTAAACATGTATATATTATAGTTCAGTCATTTTCATGCATTTGTAATTTAAATCAAGAAAAAATTAATTTACTGAATTATAAATCTAGCATAAAGCAAGTATATACAACACAGAGTTAAAGTGACTCTTTCCTTTTCGCCGTAACTTAACTCGACTGCCCTATTTAAGTAAGGGAGATAAATCCGGTTTAAACACACATTATACAACAAAAAAGTGAGCTAGAAACATACATGCTGAGGTGCATACACGCAGACAAACAATTCATCGGTTCATATTCAAATCATGTACGAACCTCTGCTTTTTATTTAGGTAAGAATTAACGATGCGGAATACAACAGCATCCGGTGTGCATAGTTCTTCGTTGTCAGCTTTGAAAAGCCTGGAAATCAACCTGATTTGGAGTGTAATCTTCATAAGCAATGTGTTCAGCTTTTACAAAAACGTTCACCCCTATAAGCCAGCTATATTTAGCTTAAGTTTTTGTAATTCGCTTTTTTAGTAATCGGTTAGTCCAGAGAAAAATAGCGCAATGAGTAGACAAGCCATTTGCATAGATAAGCTTACTACAATCGAAGAGTCCAACACAAGAGTGAACGTTCCCATAATAACTAAACATATTGATCATAACAATCACATTACGAACAGGTGGATTTCCAAGTGATCTTCAACACAAAAAGCTAAAACTAACGTATAGCGGAAGCTGTTGTATTCATTATCCCTAATCATCAACTAAATAGACAAAATAAGTTCATATATGATCTGAATATAAATTGTTAAAGATTTTGTGTGTGCGCGCGTTTGTGTTAGAAAGTACGTACTAAGCTTCTTCTTTGTCACTGCATAATTTATGTAATTATTCTAACTTAATCCCTATCACTTTCCAAAATTGACTTAATGAAGTAGCAGATTTTAGGGTCGAGTTTAATACTGGCTAAAAGAAAATGTTTTAAACTGTGTTGTATATACATGAGTTATTTCTCAATTTAAGCAAGAAAAAAACAGCTACAAATCAATTGTTAATAGTTTATACTTTTTGTTAGTAAATCTTCACTTTAAGCTTACATCAAGGGTATTGTCGATTATCCACAAGCCTATTTCATAAAAATCAAATGTTAAGACGAACGATTTTATCTAGCTTATAATACATAATTAAACAAAATCATGTCGGTTATTTTATTATTTCGATTTTATATTGTAAACTGAAAAGAAAGGCATGTAAAACCACTAACGTATGTATAAGATTATACTTTTTCATAATCAATATGATAAGGATTATACAATCGACGTTTATTAGAAGAGCAACATAGCCTGCAAATTCTTACACTTCCAATTAACTGCCACAGGTACACTCAGGCTTGCATACATAAGTGAATACATACATACATACGTAAATACATACATGCATACATACATACATACATACATACATACATACATACATACATACATACATACATACATACATACATACATACATACATACATACATACATACATACATACATACATACATACATACATACATGACATACATACATACATACATACATACATACATACATACATACATACATACATACATACATACATACATACATACATACATACATACATACATACATACATACATACATACATACATACATACATACATACATACATACATACATACATACATACATACATACATACATACATACATACATACATACATACATACATACATGAATGCATTTGTGTACACATGCAAGGTCTATGGAATAGCAATAATTGTCGATACAGCTGTTTTAAAAGACGTAGGCATCAGTATCGTTTGGCATGCCAAAAAAATATTTCAACATGTTCACAAATACGGTTTTACTCATACACTGAGATATATGTATAATCGCACAGATTACATGATTAAAGGCATATAAAATTTTTCATCTAATGGAATTTTAGTTATTGGCACAAACAAAAAATGTGTTTATTTTGACTAGGCATAATCTAATGCAGTAGACAGACGAATGAATTAACTAACAACAATTTACCAATTAATAAGTGCTATGCTGTAGAAAGATTGCAGTTTATAGTAAGAACCGTTTAATTAAAAAAAGTACAGCCAGATTTGTGCGAGCATATTGTTCAGACTGAAAAATAAATAAAAATTTGCACAAACAAGTCATAGAAAATTTGCACTCCATTAAAGGAAAAAGTATTATATGACTAGTGATGTGTAATTTGTTGTCAAGTACTCGATGTTCAACTTAATTTTAATGAGTAGATATCAGTAACACTTATCAATAGAATTAGTCATAATATCGATGAAACCCTTAAGTGTTTGAAAAAATTCAGGAAAATTAGAGGTAGCACCAAAATGTTTTTAAAGATATGCACATTTAAGGAAATCTGTTTTAAACAGACTCGTAGAAGACCAAGAAAGCGACTCTTTATATCATTTTTCAATACACTAGACGTATGATTTCGATTTCAGTCAAAAGAATGTAAAGATTAAGTCAGTGAGAACAGCTATGTTATTATGCGCTACTTAAATATGAAAGGTTAGGCGAGATGTATGTTTATTATTCTAGTGGTTCTGTACAAAAACTTCTAAACTCCACATGTATCTATAGCTGGACCGGACGAATTCGTCACTTGACTGATTAATTCGCTGGCTAACACATCCGGCAAGTTACAATCGTCTAAGCCGCTGTTTGCTACGGTCTCAGCGACCGAATTTCCCACATCAACTGTATTATCAGCACACGAAACAAGACTCTATAAAAATCAACAAAAAGAAAAAAGTAATGCAAAAGAAAAGGATTTAACGTCTGAATTTTTTGGAAAATTTAAAAACCACTAATAAGGCTATGTATTTAATTTATTTTTATTTACAAAAATTCATCTCGCAATATAATCTCTACAGAAATGTCTAGATTTAAATATAGATAAAAGAAAGATTGGAAGTCAGATCACGTTTTGTATTACAACAACCACAACAAATCTAAATATTGATCAATTTCGCGAACTCATAAGGTAACGTGAATAGTAAGCATACATTAAAAAAATTAAACCCATTCATATTTAATTCCCACAAAAGAATGTTCAGCATATGCAGCTGCATATTGAAAAATTCACAACGGCTTCTTGTATGCGAATAGAGTATTTACAAATTGTATGTTCGTTTATTAAGTAAGCATTGTTCCTTTTTCGCGTTTGTTTAATCGAAAATTACTCGTGTATTCACTTCCTACCATAGCACCGGACAGTCATTAGTAAACGTAGCCAATTACGATCCGGCCCCTCGTTTTTTACTGCAGGAATAGACAGACTTCTTGAGTCTCGCGTTACTCAATCTTGGAAGCGCTTTTATATCAATGTTATGTAACAAAAAACAAAATGATTGCATGATACTCCTGTAGCAAAGAGTAGGTGCCACCAGTCGCTTAAATTCTTTATTTCCCCAAAGATCTTGAATGTCGGCAGCCATCAAGGTCATCATTCATCGACACTAACTGGTAAAATCAAAATCTTAGTCAGGCATATAGTCTCAAAATTCTATCAAATCAAGTCGTTAAATCATTCAATGAATGAGCCATATGAGCGTTTCGAAACCCATTTTTAGCTTCCTTAATAAGAAAGTAGTATTATCGAAAACTTTCAAGTAGAATTCTCTAGAGCATACGTTAGAACAGTTCATGAAAACATATCAATTGAAATGCCTGTAGGAAAATTTTTTTTCCAAGTTCTAAATCGTGGTCTCGCGTCATTACCAGGGTGGACTATTAGGGGATTTTGACTTTGTTAGTGTTCTTTACACAGAGCTAAATCTCTGCAAATCACCGATAAGTTACATAACTTATTAGGTATGCACCGGGCGGTTTGAATGCAAGCAATCAATTTGATTTTTTTACTTTTACTTAAACAATTGATGAAGAAAAATAAAAATACGATCAGGTAATCTATGCAATGCCTAGATCCTCAAAATAAGCATCTTTAGTTTTAAATTAAATAAATTAAAATTCTAAACCATGGTCAATAAAATTTTAAATATAGTTACATAATATTCCATAGTATAGAAAGAAAAAATAAAATATAAAAAATAAGGTGCTGAGTTGATAGGATGTAGCTTTCGTACTGGTGCAATAGAACTGTCACCGCTGAGGGCTATTGAGTTCACCAATATTTGTTGGGTCGTTTGTGCGGATTCCCAGACTAAATTATGCCTAACTCCGCAGTTAGGGTGATCATTTGCGCGGATAATATCCTTATTAAGTTTTGCAACAGAATTGCTTTATTTGTAATCAATTGCTTATAGGAGTTTCCTTGTATAAAAAACGTGTCTATCTAGTAAAAAATACAAATAATTATTTCATATTCAGTTCTGTCGATCGAAAGCTGCCTGATCATTGTTCTGACCTTGCTACATCTTAATTCGTGCACTTCTGCGATAACTTTCTGTTGTATTCACATCAGCCATTGGAACGTTCTCTGTTTCAAATTTTTCTACTGTTACAATGGCAATACTTAGTATGGAATTTTACACTTCATCTTGTTCGTATAAGCTTGAAAAAGCTCCATAAGCAAGAAACTTAAATTATTAAATTTATTTATTTATTTATTTAATTTAAATAAATTATTTATTTGCATAATTAAATTTTAAAGTAGTTCAATGAACATACTTGTTCGTTAATAATATCATTTTCATTTTTATTTTAATTAATTTCTAATATTTGTCACCGAAAAATAAGAATTTCCATTTTGTATTTCATAATTGAAAAACAAATAAACGGAAAAACATGACATTAAAATGAATACATATGCCACCTAGTGTTGTGTGACGAGAAAAAACTGTTGTTTTACCTCAATTTCTTGTAGCTTGGTTATGGCCTGCAGAGGCGATACCTGTTCAGCATGCCCACCACCAATAGTTCCAGCATCTGAACCAGTAGCAAATCCTGAATTAACAAAAAAGTTGAGCACTTTGTTGACATCAGTCTGACTTGAAAGACCGATTAAAACCCATCGAGCAGCCATATGCGGGTGCAACTTGAAGGGTCGCGGCAGATTAACATCTTCTCGGTCAAAATTACAACCGTCCAAAATGTTCTCTTTGCCATTAAGAGCACATTGCACAGCCATTGAAACAGTCGACACAATCATATGAGCTGGCAGATCTCTAAGCAAAACCCAGGCTTGAATAGGAAGTGACATTTCACCTAAAATATTCAAATAGCAATGCATCAGCGTTTAAAATTGAAGTTTCAATTTCGCATATCGAAAACAAAAAATAAGAACAATAATAATAATAATAGTAATAATAATAATAAGATATAAGTTGTGCCTAGATGTAGAGACATACATAGAAAACAAATAAGTACTCCTGCCTTAGTTCTTCGCTGAGTACAGCAAGAGATTGAGATATTACCTTGGTTATGGGTGATATGAATGCTCTATCTGGGCGCCTAATTGACGCAAACTTTCATCCGGATGACTGATTCACTTTACGCTCAAAGTGAAACAATAATGGTGAACAAGTATGTATTAGGTTTTGCGAACCTAGTAACAAATTAGTTCAGGTGTGACCAGAAGGATAAACTAAAGGCAGCATGAACGGAAAGTATAATCTCATTCACATTCGTTTCGTGCTTACTGGCGACTCATCAGTAGGAGCCGGTATTACGCCCTTTAACCACTATATATTTGGTAGAAGAATGTGGAATAATAGGACGGTACAATCTCCTAGACGAATGTGTAAACCTGTAATAGTGAAGCTAACATAATCTAAAGTCAACGACAATACGACTTCAATGCTAACTCACACTATATAATATATATACCGAGTCTGTAAAGGATACTAACACTATGGCTATTGTGTTAGTAACTGATACCTTTTTCAAATCGATGAGTACCGGATACTAACACTATGGTTTCCGAGTCGGTACATGATACCAACCTGATGGATATAAATTTATGCTAAAGTTCACCCAAATTGAGAATTACAACAATTTCCGAACACCTGTTACTCCAGTTAAACCATACACTCTGGCCTTCATCGATATCAGTTATCACATTTCGCGGTAAGCATGACATCATTCAATTCAATATATTACAGTTAAATACTGTTTGTTGCGAAGAGCTACTATATATGTAAGTATGTATTAGGTTTTGCGAACCTAGTAACAAATTAGTTCAGTTGTGACCAGAAGGATTAACCAAAGGCAGCATGAACGGAAAGTATAATCTCATGCACATTCGTTTCGTGCTTACTGGCGACTCATCAGTAGGAGCCGGTATTACGCCCTTTAACCACTATATATTTGGTAGAAGAATGTGGAATAATAATACTAACACAATAGCCACAGTGTTAGTGTCCTTTACAGACTCGGTATATATATTATATAGTGTGAGTTAGCATTGAAGTCGCATTGTCGTTGACTTTAGATTATATTAGCTTCACTATTACAGGTTTACACATTCGTCTAGGAGATTGTACTGTCCTATTATTCCACATTCTTCTACCGAATATATAGTGGTTAAAGGGCGTAATACCGGCTCCTACTGATGAGTCGCCAGTAAGCACGAAACCAATGTGCATGAGATTATACTTTCCGTTCATGCTGCCTTTGGTTTATCCTTCTGGTCACAACTGAACTAATTTGTTACCAGGTTCGCAAAACCTATAACATACTTGCATATATATTAGTTCTTCGCAACAACCAGTATTTAACTGTAATATATTGAATTGAATGATGTCATGCTTACCGCGAAATGTGATAACTGATATCGATGAAAGCCAAAGTGTATGGTTTAACTGGAGTAACAGGTGTTCGGAAATTGTTGTAATTCTCAATTGGGGTGAACTTTAGCATAAATTTATATCCATCAGGTTGGTATCATGTACCGACTCGAAACCATAGTGTTAGTATCCGGTACTCATCGATTTCAAAAAAGGTATCAGTTACTAATACAATAGCCATAGTGTTAGTATCCTTTACAGACTCGGTATATATATTATATATAGTGTGAGTTAGCATTGAAGTCGTATTGTCGTTGACTTTAGATTATGTTAGCTTCACTATTACAGGTTTACAAATTCGTCTAGGAGATTGTACCGTCTTATTATTCCACATTCTTCTACCAAATATATAGTGATTAAAGGGCGTAATACCGGCTCCTACTGATGAGTCGCCAGTAAGCACGAAACGAATGTGCATGAGATTATACTTTCCGTTCATGCTGCCTTTAGTTTATCCTTCTGGTCACAACTGAACTAATTTGTTACTAGGTTCGCAAAACATAATACATAATTGCATATATATTAGTTCTTCGCAACAAACAGTATTTAACTATAATGGTTAACGACTGTTTGGTATATGTGCGTAGTGTAGATCATACTTAAGTGGCAGAAAACTTCAGACGTGTACGGTTTTACATTACGTGGAATTCTCCAAACCTGGTATAAATGCGGACTGAAATACACTACATAGCAGTTAATTATATATAGCGTTGCAGCACCTAGGAATTTTATTTGCTTAACACACGTATGTTAAATCGTATCATGGACTTCTCCGTTGTAGATTTGCATTTCACTTTTTGATAAAGCGAAATAAGAACACACGTCAAATAGATGTAAGCAAACTCGAAAGACCATTCTTACACCAAAAATATGAAGATATTCCAAAATCAAGGCTAACAAGTTTTCATGGTAAAAATATAACTCCTTGTAGACGAAGAAAAGATCTGTTATGCGCAATGCATTAATTGTCTGTGGCATTTCCAGTACCTGTAAATTAAGTCATTGTCTCTGAAATGTATGTAAGGATTCTCGAGACAAGGCACCAAATTCCTGCTAAATCGATTTCTCTAATACTTTTAGAGCTATAAGACGCCAAATCAAGCAGTCTGACAGTTATTCGTAATCGTGTTAAACCAGGAAGGTTGCAAGGTGCGTTCACATCCGGTAAAAACTTTTATTTTTTCAGACTTATTCGCACGGAAGGTCCGAGAAAATGCAAAGTTAGTAAAACAGCACATGATTGTATCAGTAATCTAAAAACCACCAAAAGGTGTCATTTATATAGGAAAGATAAATTTTCTTTGGCACCTGCATCAGTCCCCATTCATAAAAATATACCTTTACCATAGTGTCGAACATTAAATAACCAACAAATAAGAAAAGCAATCTTATCTCAAGCATCGAAAAGCAGCATTCCTTTAATGATTTGCTTCGGGCCTTATTTAATGATAGTGGCAAATAATTTTAGGGGTGTTGACCAACATTTTTCGTACTATAGTGAATAAGGAGACCAAACTAGATACTCGGAATGAGTTGACTCTCGTTTCTATTTTAAAAAGGCAATGATAATTCGTGCGACAACCTGCCTGATATAAGCATAATATTATAGAATCCTTATTTTTTTTAAATAATTCATGATTTTAAATTAGAACCAGGGTAAGTTGTAATCCATTTTCTTTCTCGTAAATGGTCTGCCAATCTAGGCTGAAAAGCACCTTCTGTCCTAGCGCCAATAGTCCGTTTCTTGTCTTTCGCATCTGGCATGCTTTCTCTCATTCCTTCGCAACTAATACAGAACTAATTTTAGTGAGCCGAACTCAATACTCCATAATAAACGGAATGAAGGTAACATCCCATTCGATTCGTCAAGATACTTCTACCATTGTCAGTGTGATTAACAAGGATTCGCCTGTCGTGAATCTGGAAATTTCAATGGCTGCAGGCAGAATCAAACCAACATAAAGTAACAATCTACATAATGTGGGAATTAATATCAGTCTTAGCTTACTTTTAAAGTTAGACTAGTACCACATTTCAAAATAGACAGAGTAGTTTTCGAAAACGAATAGGAATAAAAAGTACAACACATCAGAGCCACAGGAGACGAATAGCTCTCATTTTTTTAATATAAATTCTAGCACAATGTGACAAGAACGGTAAAGTAAAAGAGCGCAAGTAATAAAAATAAATAAAACTTTGAATATGAACTGCTACTAATTCGATTTACCTGCCAAACCAGAGGTGCAGCTAGCCATGTTGGTTGACACTCCGGTTCCAGCAGAGACCGCAGCAAGACTATTGGATAACTCAATCCATTGATCGTCATTTTGGATACCTCCACCGACTGAAACAGGTACACAAGACGTCATTGCATTCTGCGTAGTTGTGGCTGGGATACCACTTAGACAATCGGCTATCGCACTGGATGACCACCGCTTGTCAACTCCAGCGCCGGCAGCTGCTGCCTCAGCTAGTGCAGTGGCTAAATCGTCGGACAGACCTGATCCTGCACCTGGTGCTACGCTGTTAGCTAATGGTGCCCATGGATTGTTTAATGATTCCCAAGGCAACGAACGTCGAAGATCTAGTCCGAAAAGAATTATCACACATTTAGAATTACTATATATATGAACATAAAAGAATGAAGAACGAAGTTGATAACGAGAATAATAACTAACTTTTTAATCGCAAAAATTCTAGGTGACTAGGTGAAGTGAAAAATTATTTCTTACATAGCACACGTATCTTTTAAAACATTCAGATTATAATTATAAATTTTATGAAAAACATAATGAGAATCACCGACAAAAATTCACAAGCATTGAGATAATTATACTTCAATGCAACATACCTATATAAATCACCGCACAGGTTTATTAACGACAGTGGCGTCTAATAGGGAGGCTTACGTTATTTGTCTATTTAATATTCCGTAATAGCCGCAATTGTGAACTGCATTGTTGACAGGATCGTATATCGAGATAGTTTTATCAATAGCAAAGATAATATAATTGATGGAAGTAATATCAGAATAGCAAAAGCGAGAAGCACCATTGTAAACCTTCGCCGTTTATGACAAAAGTGGTTTGGCACTTCGCCGTAAAGTTTATATGTTTTATCCACAAGTGAGACAGTATCCATCAAAGTTGAAAATTTTAAAGCTAACGGGTATTCGGTGACTACTGCCCGAAGACTATGGTGCCTGTGCTCAGAACAGTTTTTTGAATCAAGTAGTGCATAATGACAACCTTGTGTAAAAATGACTCGTCTAAACAAGATAGGCTAATTTATCTTATACGTTGATCCATTGGCCTGGGAAGACTAGTGCAGCTACGATACGAATGATTTTAATCATAGATGAATATAAGGCTATCGGCATATTCTGTTTTGTACGTAGGTATTTGTATGCGTTGAATTAGTACTATAAATAGTTTTATGTTGATACCAATTAATAAAGATATTTTACATGTATTAGAAATAGAAATACGTCTACGATATGATTATTGGTATAATATCCTTGCCTTCTGCGTTGTTTATATGTTTGAGTTTGGAGTCACTCTCTGAAGATGTGCTCGTAAAATAAAGTTCGAAATGTCAGAAGAAAATGTTGAAAGCTTCAAACATTAGGTTCGTCATGCCATCAACCTACGTTGCCTGAAGAAACATTATACACCAAAGAACAAATCCAAAATACTTTGGTAGGGAAAACAGAAAAAATTGGCAATAATATGGCATGCGAATGATCAAAAGGAACCAGAAAGAAACGGATTATAGGAATAACTTACCATCAGTACCTGCCTGGCTGGAAAACTTCATATCGCCTAGACGTGATGACAACGCGTCAACTGGAGTATTCGCCTGACCACTTAATCCACAGGCAGAGCCAGAAAACATGTCTCCAGGAATTATACCACTAGGACCACAATTGTTGGTGGGTGTAGAGTATTGACGCAAAAGTCGAGCATTGTTTCGCACCGTTTTCAACTGTTTACTATTAACCTCAATTTGAGCGGTGAGCTAATGAATATGCAAATAATCATTATTATTTAGCGAGGAAAATAAATTAAACAAATTATGCAATAACTCTTACCCCAATGAGCGAAAAATACACACAAATATAAATCCAATCAGCTGTTAGAATTCAATTTCATTACTGAAAATAGAAAGCAAAAGCAATGAAACTTTGGCATAATTTAATTAGACAAATGAAAACATGCTAAACGACCAATTGCCAAACAATGCCTTTTCCTAGAGTAGTTAAAGTGACATCGAACAAAAATCATTATTTTAGAAATCTTAGTATATTGTGTATGCATTTATGTTTGGATTTATGTATGTATGTGTATGTGTGTATAAATGTATGCATGTATGTATGTATGTATGTGTGTGTGTATGTATTTATCCATGTATGCATATATATATATATATATATATATATATATATATATATATATATATATATATATATATATATAGATACATTAACCATTTGATTTTGACACGTTTAAGTTGCAATGTTCTCTCATTCGAGTAATTAACCGTCTGCTCGAATGAGAAAACATTGCAACTTAAACGCCTGTTTTAAATGAAATGGTGAATACACGTCTGCTATTGCGCAACACATCATCGAAACATCGCACGTATGTTCTCCAGACGTAGCATTCAAAGTAATTACTAAATGCAAAAACAAAAGGGAGCTAGCCACATACGAAGCCTTATGGATAAACAAATTGCAGCCGGATTTATGTAAGCAGAAGAAGCACGTACAAGCATTGAGCTTGAACTGGATGTGACGCACGCAATTTGATTGGTTTCTATTTTTCACACTCGCTTTGTTCACATATTTCTATCTTGTTTTGCTTTCCAATTTATATATAAAGATATGTTCATGAGTAGATATTTGAGAAGACCATGAGAAAGAAAATTTTCTTATATCTCATAAAATTTCTTTTTGTTTTTGCACATAAGAAGGGTACAATGAATTTTATTAAAGGTCGCATTTCAAGATATATATATATATATATATATATATATATATATATATATATATATATACTTACTAGTATCACTATTTTTTAATATATGAGTAAAAGAACCATAATTCATGGAATAACATATTAATAAATCCTATTTCTACGCATATTAAGAATTTAGTTACCGAGACCAATTCGTTGTTTAAAACCATTAGTGAGACAAAAACTAAAATATAAATAGAGCTATTTTGGAACGGGTTTATCATACTTGCCTAATTCTGTTATTGTGAGCATTGTACTGTTTTTGTAATTAGAGGCCTGATGATGATATGAGAAATTCCATATTGAAATTTTGCCAATCAACGATTAGATCATAACCCGTTTCCAGTGGTTATTATGAACGATGTTGAAGCCTTCGGAAGAAAGGGAGGAATTCGCACCCAGCCAAAAGAAAGATAAACTCGATGTGTACTTGGAAATGGAGATCAATCGGATCATTGCGAAACTGATAGTGAATAGCGACGACCCGCGAGCTCAAATCGCGGAGATTCAAAATCCTATTTGTACAGCCGTTATTATGGATTTGTTAATATTTTCCCTCATCCAATCCCAAAAGTATATTTTTCGTAACCAATCCCCTCTTAGCTATGACTGTCTACGTTTTTCGCAATTTAGAATAGCTTTTTTGCGTAACGCCACGTAGTGTGACATCACTTTCATTTTGAATGTTTTCGCAACTGATGAGTGTCGTATTTGCGGAACCAATGTTATTTTTAAGGCCTTGTTTGTTATGCTTTTGTACCAGTGCAATTTGATTTATTTTTTAATTACTTTCTGCAGTGGTTAAGTGTATTAATTGCAATAGCTCCAAAAGCCAGAAGCACGTATGTACAAGGCAAAGTCGGAAAAATGCTTCTGGGTTTTGAAGCTATTGTAATAAATAAGCGTAACCCTAGCTTAAATGTGCAGAAAGTAATTAAAAAAGAAATCAAATTGAAATGAGAAAAAAAATAAAGCAAACATGCCTTCAAAAGTAACATGTGCCGCAAAATACGACAAACCCAAATATTGCGAACACATTCAAAATGAAAGCGATAACACGCCACATGGCGTTACACAAAAGCAGTCTAAATTGTGCAAAACAAAGACAGATATTGTTAAGAGAGGGATTGGTTACGACAATTGTACAGTTGGGAACGAATAAGCAAAAATATTAACGAAAGAAATAAGATTTATTAGTAAATGTTATTCCATGGAATACGGTTCTTTTTCTAATATATATCCCTCATATTCGCTAAAAATTCTCGACGAATATACCGTGTAAAAACTTTTAAAATAACATTTTACTGGCTTATCGAAAACTAATCGCTTCCACTGCAAGACAGGTTTGATATCACTAGCCAATCCGGTAGCAAGTCGGCAATCGGATCTCTCGCTTAAACTATGATAAACGAACAGTTTATAACTAGTAATGTTGACTGGTCGAAAAATAGTGGACAAACATACACTATTTAACGACGCGGAATAATCTAAAGAACATAAACTGAATCGGCCTAACTATAAACAAGTATAATAAGAACGCTCAACAATGTCGACATTGTAGGGGAATCATACAAAAATCAATCTTCACAGACTACATATCGGCACAAAATATAATTACCATATTAGTTCATATCATGACGGATTTTTCGAAATTAATGTATTTTATAAATCATAGTTTCGTTTGGACTTCTCAATATTAGCCAAAATTACTGTTGTTAGGATTTGAGCAGACAAACATTAGAATCAAAATAATACAATTATTCCATGAAGCCACACGACTCTCGAATTATGAGTCTTTACATGATTTATTGGCGAGTCTTTAGATGGGCACCTGTCGAAAGTTCAATTTTGCTTGTGCCTTTCTAAATGCTTATTATGAATTGTCAAACTAGAATGAAACTAAAGTCTAGTAGACGAAATGATTTTGCTTTGTTATTAAATGTAAATTTAGTACAAACAATATACCATAAAATTTTAAAAATATTTTATTGCAATAGCAAAAACCGAATTGACGAATTATGTTTTATGGCAGATCAGATGTGGTTAGCTGGAACTTTCGGTTAAATTTTATAAGTACATGTGCTTACTTGAAGTGGAGACAGGCCAAACAAGTTGATATGACGCTAAAATTGCATAGGGCATTTTTAATTCTGAACATGCCCTCAGATTTTATCGCTATCATTAAAATATCATTCAATAAGGAAAAAATTACGAACTACTAGACGAATTTTATTAATCTTAATTAGTTGAGATTGTACCAAATAATAAAATTAGAAATGCGAATAAAAGAGAGCGAAAATATAAAAATTTACATTGGTTTAAAAATGAGAAAGTGAAAATATTATCAACGCTCCAAGAGGTGACTGGATTAGATCCGAAATAGAAAACGGAATTACACGTAGCACTATCGTGGTCAAAATAAGTAAAAGGTAGCAGTTTAGTGAGAATTACGGTTAAAGTGAGTTATTGAGAAAATTAAGACTGATGATTAAGATGAGAAAATTAAACTCTAAAACCAATAAGGATTATAGATAATTCTAACACTTGCCAAAAGAATGATCATCATAAGAAAACCAGCAAGATGGTGTAATCGATGAAGAAAATAACCCCAGCAAATCTACAATTGATAACAGTTAAACGTAAACACCAAACCAGACCACGACGGCATACATTTATCCCTACGTACTTTAGATGCGACAACTGCCACTCCTATATTCTTATGATTATCCACCGAAAATTATCTTCGGTAATATACCACATTGTCAGACGCGCTTGTTTATTTAAGAAGTTTAAAACGCATTTAATGACCGTATGAATACTCTAAAATAATGCGGAAAAAGACTAATTATCTAGCACTATTTAGACTAATAGAAAAAGCACTCTGGTAGCAATACGTCATTGCTAAAAATTATGACATTATAGAGAAACAAAATCTAAAGTAGTTCAAAAAGTAAACATCCACTAAAGCATCGAATATAAAATAAAAAGTAAACTGAAATTATTGGCAGCCTATTTTAATTTTGAAAAAAAAGCTATTAATCCTTTGGTATCAGTCACATCAGCATTGGATAGGCAAAGACATCATCGTAATAATGGTCATTACAATCATGCAAATATTTAGAATATGATGCTTAACCACCGCCTACTAGACAAGGAAATATTAAAATTTAAACACCAAAAAATACAATGCCATATCCAACTTTCTTTACACGCACTAAGAATGTGCACACAGAGGCATAAATATAAGGTACGTACCTGGAAGATATGCATTTGTAATTCTTGCATATGATGGCTGTTAGCTCCTCCCGGAGTAGATCGTAAAGTGTTCTGTTTATTCTGCAACTCCTGAAGAAAAATGTGAGGGACTAGTTTAATCCAATGCTCAAAGAAAAGGCAAAAAAAATTTTATATGTACCACAAAGTTATGAGAAGGAATTACACACTTTTATACTGCAACTCTAATGTTTTAAATGGCCTGCATTTTTTTCAAACTATGTAGCTACGGAAACATTCTGAGTAACATTTCTTAATAGTAGGATAAAATTAAATTCACAAGTACAGAAGCAGGCAATGAGAAAATATAAACTTTATAAAAATACGCACCTGAATTTTTGTTCGCAGTTGCATTATATTTTGAAGGAAGTAAGCTTCTTTTTGATTAATTATGTTAACCATATCAGCACTAGGTGAAATTGCATTTCCTCCAACTCTATTAATAGGTTTTATTACCTATTTGGTTTGATAAAAACACAAAATTACAGATGACAATGATAAAGAAAATTTGAAAGTGAAACAAAAATATATAGTCAGAACAACTAAACAGCGTAAATTGTGCTCCTTAGAAAATGTACCTGGTAATGGATTAACCTTATAATGAGTATATATATATATATATATATATATATATATATATATATATATATATATATATATATATATATATATATATATATATATATGCGCTGCATTAGACACAGAAAAGCTTATACTGCCAAATATATATTATCTATAGGTGATGTCCGGATATTTTGTGGTTATATTATATATATATATATATATATATATATATATATATATATATATATATATATTTCTAATAAGGTAGAAAGAACACATTAATAACAAAGTGGATAAAGGCGATTCATTTCGTGAATACTTATCATCACTATACAATCATACATATATAATACATTTTGGGTTTTTCAATTGATTATGCTAGTGGTAACAATAATAACAAATAAATGGCCTTTATCCACTTTGTTATTAATGTTTTTTCTTCCTAATTAGAAATATACTGTGTAATATTAAAAGGCATGGACATTTTATATATATATATATATATATATATATATATATATATATATATATTGTCAGTATAAACTAAACATTGCATCAGGTAGCAAAGGCAATTCATCCAGTAGACCGGTAAAATCAATATTGGGAACTTTTCAAGTACTGCCCAAAATTCGCCGCGGAAGTGACACCAACCGGATTTTTAGTTTTTATCCACTGCGCCACTTGCACCGCGTCATATACCAACTGGTTCTGGTCACCTTTCCGGTTTTACTATTAGATTGGACGTATAAGCTGAAGAATTTCTGTGACCACAACTTTTGAAGCTCAGATCATCAAGTACTTCCAAAAGATGCACAATCCACCTTATATGGCATTGCGTTATTGTCGGTGGGGTAATATACCCACCTTTGTACGAGATATCTAAATACCTACTTTCTCTGAAGTTCTAAATCTGCAGTTCCATATCTAGCTGCAAAGGCAGCAGAATCATTGGCCTTTTATTGTTTGTTAAAACTTTGTGGAATCTGTATATGCTCAATGCTGCAACCTGGAGTGATGGGACAGTCTCAAATAAGTGAAAGAATGGTGTCGTGGTGCCCAGTCACAATGAAGTTGACAGCAGCTCTTTTGCAAACTATCGTGGTATCGGCATGCTTTGTGATGCAACGGTCACGCCTATTATCCTTAGAATGATCTTAAAAAGTGCGAAAATCATTCTGACAGCCCAGGCTGGATATCGATCAGAAATAGGACAAATGAACCAAGTTCGTGCACTATATTGCACTCTCATGTTACACCAGCACAATCAGCTGCCCACCTTCGTTGTTTTTTAGATAACTTAGTCACTTTTAACGCTATAATGAATCCATAATACATCGGCTATCGCGCAAGAGAAGATGGGTCGCCCTATTTTCGCAATCGTTCAAGGTTTATAAGAGAAATCAAGCTACTGTGGATATGAATCAAATCGCGTGCCAAAAGTTGGATATACAAATATCTAAAACATGTAATAAAATCTGGCATTAATTAAACCTGGGTTATGGTATACATTCAGTGCATTTATTGTACAAACGTTGAAACAAATTGAACAGCAAGCTCTAGCATGTATGTTGGATATATCAGAAATAGATGCGCTACTCATCTGAAACAGGAATGCAGGATCCTAAGAGCTAACAGAACTAGGTGCACCAACCTTATCTACGCGTTATTGGCTTCTAACATCTGATTCCAAAGCATTTTCTCAAACTGGAAGGTGGGGCGTCGGTATTGTCTTTAACACACAAGGTAAGATTATTGTATGTAAATGAATCACTGAAAACAGCCGACTTTGAACATCATCCTGGAAAAAGTCTAATAAAATAAAAGACTGAAAACGTAATGTTGCTTTTCCTTGCATCGGCAAATGTTCACACCGATTGCAACAACTGAGACAACAAGGACGCTTTTTACTCCACCATTAGTTCTTTAGTACATAAAAAAAGAATTTCAGATATAACCTTGGAAATGGATGACATGAATGCTCAAATTAGGCACTTAAGTGACGCATAATTTCATCTTGGAGGTAGATAAACGTAAGGTTCAATGCACAACGATAATGGTGGACGGTTAGATAGCTGAGGGAAGCATAGACTTTACTTAAGTAGCTGAAATTTCAGACATAATGTAAGGCGTTATATTCTATATTCTGTAGTAGTGTTAAGCTAATATAATTTGTAAATAGTATACGTGATCTCTGCACAAAGATTTCTATAACGAAATAACACAAAACATAGCAACTAGCAGTGCTTTTCATGGCGATAAAGTATTCGATATTGACTATGCAAGCAGTATTGTATTATTATCCGACGATAGAGATTCAACTCAGGCCAACTTCTATGGATTAGCATCCATTTTTTAAAATTCGCACCCTCTAAACGTAGAATAGTTGTAATGGATCACACACTACTCACTTCAAGTCCATGGATTCAATGTAAAGATATGGGCGTGGTTGTAAGTTTACTTACTTAGACAGCCTGGGAATGGTAGCTTGAACCTTGCCGGACCTAAAAAGTACACATACATCATCCTGTTTCATGTGAAACCTCGAGTTTGGTGTAACTGGGCAATAATTTTTATTGTTGAAAGTGGAGTGACGGATTGGGAGCAAGTGTGTCAGACGCGAAGAGCAAGTTTCGACTTTTTGGAGGAAATTTTGGCCACTGTCTTCTTGGCAGATCGTTCCCATCAATCTTGGTTGGAAGACTATCTAGGAGAAGGAAAACTCCAAATACAAACCATCCTCACAAGAAATGGACGACATAGTGTTCTTTTACAGTCCACATATAACCATGAACAATACTAAATAAAAGAACTTCATACTGCTTTGGCCGTCGCGCAGTATCATGTGCCGCCTTATCTGTTGAGCTGTGCAGTGTGGATAAGCGAAATCGAGCTACTGCAAGAAACTTTATCTGTGAATCTGCCTTCTTTCCTTCCTTTTCCTCTTCTCAATCTAACAATAACGCTCTTTTAGATGCAATGAATTTGGTCTGTGTTGATCATATCACTGAGCCTAGTATCAAGTTTCCTAATATCTAAAATAGTTTAAGGAGACTATCATTGATTAAACCTAGTTTAGGATTTAACATAGGCGCATTTAATGTGCGAACATTAAAACAACTTGGACAACAAGAAGCTCTTTCACGTACGTTTGATAAATTAGAAATCCACGTATGTTGCGTATCTGAAACTAGAATACAGAATCCTACGTGCATTACAGAACTGGTCGTAGCATCCCTATCTACACCTTATTGGCTTCGACCATCTGGTTCATCGGAGCTTACTCAAGCCGGTAAATGGGGCGCTGCTATTGTACTAGTGAAGCCATTTATTGAGAAACGCGAGCATTTCACTCTGCCATAAAAGTCGTGTTTACAATGCATCTGTACACGCAGTTTTAATATACGCTACTGAAACTTAGCCTCTTAGAGGTTGTGATCTTAGACGCTTACAGACATTCGACCATCGTTGTTTGAGAAGCATAGCACATGTTAGCTGACAAAAACAAAAAACCAACGTTGACGTCCCTAGACGTATATTTGGATCTGCTAACAAGTGTTCCTCGTTAGAAAAACAAGGCTCCACACACTTCGTTGGCTTGGTCACGTATTGCGTATGCCCTCAATTCGATAACCTGGTAGAGCGCTGTTCTCTCATCCAGCACGAGATTGGCGTAGAAAACAAAGTTTGCAGATTTTGACATGAAAGAAAGTCACATACATGCAAGTTGGGTAGTATAGGACCCACTAGTCCACGTGCGCATCATAGTTCTTGGTAAGCAACAGCTCACGATATGGCATCGAATCTAGCTCAGGGGCGATCTTGCTGCAGATATCTAGCAAAATTATCTTAGTTACTGTCCTTTCCTGGAAGTGCTAAGTTAGCTGCAATGTTTGGTTTGTTTATGACGTGATACAATGACTGCCGCAGGGAAGCCGTATTGCTGAAGTTGCTCTGCCCTAATGCTGATTTGGCCATAATGGTGTTGTGTAGAGGTTTAGTTTGCCTCACTTTAGTGAGTTATCTTGATAAATATGCTAATAGTAACTAGGTACTCTTTCTCTCCATCTCTATAGTAAATCTAACTAATAATTTAGTTCTTAATTACATTTCTCGTTAAATTTTTTCTCGCTTCGTTATATGACAGTGAAACATTAGTCACTTTTGGCTTTTGTATGGCTGGTAGCTGCATCAATAACTCAGAATATATGATTGACGAGATCATTATGCGAGAATCCGAACGTTAGAGTAAATTTCTCCAACCTTCGACATTTTAGGGAAATCGTGTGTGTATGATGAAACTTTCGTAAAATATTATAATACGATAGGGAAAATTGGTCTATTAGAGTCAAAGTTTTTAGAAACTTACAAGTACCCTACCAATGTTGTTTTGATTAGCAAAGTGCATATAGGTTGCCAAAAACGAATAAACAAATTTTGATAAACGTAGATGTACTTTTGGTTCGACCCGTAGGTGCAACTCGTTTTTGCGTGCTAACTAGTTAAATATCTCTATCTTAACTAGTTCACCTCTTTCATAAATAACAAATCTTTTATAAGAATTTTCTGTTAATTTTTATTTATGTCATTATTATTATTTTTAAAGACTATATGGCGGGGGGAAATCGGTTACTAACTACTGATTTAGTGCTGTCCGTGATTCTTGACAAAAACGTTCGACATCTTGAAAGAAGCTATTTGCACCAAATAGGTTCCTAATATTTTGCAATTATATCCAACATTTAACAGTTAAATACTGTTTGTTGCGGAGAACTAATATATATGCAAGTAAGTATTAGGTGTTGCGAACCTAGTAACAAATTAGTTCAGTTGTGACCAGAAGGATAAACCAAACGCAGCATGAACGGAAAGTATAATCTCATGCACATTCGTTTCGTGCTTACTGGCGACTCATCAGTAGGAGCTGGTATTACGCCCTTTAACCACTGTATATATTGAATTGAATAATGTCATGCATACCGCGAAATGTGATAACTGATATCGATCAAGTCCAGAGTGTATGGATTTACTGGAGTAACAGGTGTTCATAAATTGTTGTAATTCTCAATTTCGGTGAACTATAGCATAAATTGATATCCATCAGGTTGGTACCATGTACCGACTCGGAAACCATAGTGTTAGTACCATGTACCTTTTCGGTACAATAATGTTGGTATCGGTTACTAACACAATAGCCGTAGTGTTAGTATCCTTTACAGACTCGGTATATATATTATATAGTGTGACTTAGCGTTGAAGTAGCAGTGTCGTAGACTTTATATGATGTTAGCTTCACTATTTCAGGTTTATACATTCGTCTAGGAGATTTTACCGTCCTATTATCCCACATTATTCGACCAAAAATACAGCGGTTAAAGGGCGTAATACCGGCTCCTACTGATGAGTCGCCAGTAAGCACGAAACGAATGTGCATGAGATTATACTTTCCGTTCATGCTGCCTTTGGTTTATCCTTCTGGTCTCAACTGAACTAATTTGTTACTAGGTTCGCAACACCTAATACTTACTTGCATATTCAACATTTGACAGGGACGTGTTGTTACTCTTCAATAGTTTAGTCCTTTATTCGATGCCGCTTGTTAGAGCCACTGAAGCTATCTCTGAATTAAAGATCATATTTTACAGCCGACTTGCTAACTCTGAATATGTCGACAATAGAGTTTTGATCGAAGGAAACGAAGACGAGTTACAAATATTGAGTTGCGCTTATTATAAGGTCTGAAACTAAACGCTGTGAAAATGGTCATTTAAGCCAGTTTGGACGGAACCACAGGACGAATAGACCAGAAATCTTGTCGTTGAATATCATTTTTCTCGATATTTGTAACTTGATTGAGTAGCACTGTTCCAAGCTAATTCTACCTTACTAGTGTAGGCTTTTCTGGAACACCGTCTGCAGAAGATCTAAACGTCTGTTACAGAGTGATATTTTTAAAATTGTTAACATTTACACTATACAAAAGGAATACTAGCTCAGCAGAAGCTGGCTGCTTGGACCTGAGATCAACATGCTGCTTCTCTATATGACGGAAAAAGAACTTTTACAAAGGTAATTATTTAAATTAAAATTTCAATCTGGATATAAACAATAATCCTGCTATATATATATATATATATATATATATATATATATATATATATATATATATATATATATATATATATATATATATATATATATATATATATATAACTACGTGTTGTATATTATGGAGAAGGCAATTTATTCAGTTGATCTTCTTCGTCTTTAGTGATGAAAACAACAAACACGTTATGTATACATTCGTCTTTATAAAATAAGCATCGTATAATGTAATGATTTTATTACAATGAGAGATTTGAGAAGGCTAGTGTGAACTTTTAGATCTAAATGCCATAGAGGCTCTTATTGAAGTAAAGGTTAACCGAAATGATGAGTTAGTATTTAACTGAAATTGTGTACCTGGCGGCAGAGTCGCTCAGTCATTCGAGTCACACAAATCGAAGAACAACTGCATCGGTTCGAGCCCTGCTCGCGGAAAATTCTGGACAGTACTTAAAGAGTTACCCAATATAGTCTAAACAGGTCCACTGGATGAAATGCATTTTCTACAGTGTACATTGGTTAGTTTACACTGACAAATGTGCAAATAATAGGATTGGTGTTTAAATCAAGATCGCAAACTAGATTTAAATAATTTCTCCCTCTCGCAACACCAAGGATCGCGTAATATACAAAAAAGACTGTAGGGATTGGAATAATCACAACCAAATAAAATACTTCAACAAGAGGATGAATCTTACTGATAAAAAATAAATAAAACGACGTACCGTGTAAAATATATCTATATAAAGTTAAGAAGAATTAGTCTTTCGCGATATATATATATATATATATATATATATATATATATATATATTACAAAAAAGTTAAAAGAAAATTTGGCTGGAAAACCAAGAAACTACTGATCATGCGACATGTTTGTTGTATCCTATCATGAACATTCCTTTACTTTATAGTAAGGCTATTCCTCTTTACACCAGATAAGCCCTCGTATAACAAATAAATTAGGCCAAACGTAAAGGCAAGATGCCAGCAATACAACCTCTTTTATGATTTCCTGAAGTCATTTCAAAACACGAAAACAAATCGAAATAAACTCCACCAATATTAGATTACACTACTAGAAGTGTAACGGCATTGTTATTTAAGGTGATTCGATACAATATGACACAAGCTGGCACATAAACAGCTATACTCGATACAATCAAATATTCACTCTTGTATACGTAATCAAAGTCGAAGTAGTTGGTCCAATTGTAATTTACAAGATTCTTTCACGATAATGGCCATTCTATGCGCCAGTTAAGTAGTCCCTTGTGCTTATTTTGTGATACAAGACGACCTTGTGATGGGTATCGAACTTTTCAAATCAGCACAATATCTTGACACACTATAAACCTAGCCAATATATTTTAGAATAATAAAATGCGATACCAAAAATCTAACCGGCCTTTTACCAGACAGGACTACTTCTATACCAGTAACCAACCAGCGAAGTGTAACTGACGGTAGTTTTGCTGTTTTTTCGACGACTGCTTAAATAGAATTGGATTGGTGTTAACTTTAAACTCACAAAATCATTGCTTGAATAAGCATTTCAAAGTTTGATTGCACAAATGAAAAAAGGTGAAAAAAATGATTCAATATCGACATCTGTCATTGTTCAATTTTTTTAAAAAAATTTAACGAAAATCATGGCACTAAATCAATAAGATTAATATCACATTAGACAATTTCAACCAATTAACAAATATTAAAAGATTGTTAGAATTACTAGATGACATACGAATTACTTAATTCACAATATATTCACACAAATGCCCACAATTTTAATAGTTTTAAAGCTATAATTGGAATACACAAAATAATTTGTAGCAGTTGAAGATCGTTAAGCCAGATCTAATTCGATTACCATATTTCGACACTTCTCTATTACGAAAAATCGACTTCTCTTACATAAAAATTAGCTAGTCTGCTTCATGGCCGAAAATGCACTTTACAAGCAGTATGATTAAAATAACTTTAAGCAAAATAGACTAACCGTTTAACAGACGATAATTGACTAATCATATGCTTTTATTTTTATTTAGGTAGACCTTAATTTAAGAATAATTGATGTAACAAAGACTTACATTCCCTGATGATCCAGGCAACTGAGATGGACGTAGCGGCTGGTTTCCTGAAAAGCCAGAAGCACCCAAAATGCTTTGAGGTTGACCAAAATGAGACGCGATTTGCTGTTGTTGTGATTGTGACATCTGTTGTCGACTAAGCTGAGGAAAACTTCCAACCGGAATTTGCTGCTGTTGATTTCTACTGTCTGTAAACATATCACCGGATGATTGTCCAAATCCACTAATATTTCCAAAATTACCTGCAGCTGCAGTGTTGATTAAGGAAGAGAGCATCATGTCCAAAGACGGATTACCTGATTTGTCGCGTAAATCCTCTGAATAAATAACAAAATTAAATTACTTATCTTAAAGTAGCTGATAAGTCTAGATTTTATCAATAGAAATAAAAAAGCTCAACAAAATAAAAGTGAAATAGGCTGTGTATTATAGCCGGCTCTTTCAATAAGCATTACATACAGGTCCCACTCTAAATCCTTTTATCGAATTAACCAGAATTTAAAAAAGATTTACAATGTAAGACAAATTAAAGTTTGAACATAGTTAAGCGCCAATAAAAAAGTTTTAAAACCATGACGTATTACTTTTTATGCAATAATTATAACATAAATGTATACATACCTGATTACTCAAAAAAACATGCATGGATCCACACACAGAGATAGACTGAAAGCCATGTAGAATACTACAGCAGTATAATTTTTGTTACTAGGTGATGCTAATCTAGTAACAAAGTAGTTTAAATAAGACTAGAATGATATACCAAATTGAGGATTAAAAAGTTGAATCCCATGTACACACGCGTCTTGTGCCTACTGGTGACTTATCAGTAGAAGCCATTAATACATCCAAAACCCATTAAATTTTTGGTCGATAAAAGTTTGAAAGTGAGTCGGCTACGACGTCGCATTATCGAAGACTTTATATGAAGTTAACTCCATTTCTGCTTACATACACATTCTTATAGGAGATTTACCATGCATTGGTGCTACATTTCTTTCAAATATCGTACGCTTTTATTATCCTCGTAGCACTGAAATTATACTTTATTACTAATTAAAATTTGATTTTTCTATGCGAAAGAATGTAACAAAATAGCGTACCCATTGTGCCACATTCAGTCGCGATTTTTTCCTTTCAATCGAAATAAGATTACATAGCTAAAATGATGCATCGTTACAACTTGAAAAAATCAACATGAAGGATTTGGTGCGATGTGCAGCGAACAGGCAAAGATACTCAATTATTAATAGCGAAATATTTCGAAAGAAAAACTAGACAAAGTAAATACAAAAGGTATTTATCAAAAACAAAGTTAGAAATGGTGGTCTTATCTGCTGAATCGTGCAGAATGGATAAAGAGTAGTAAGGCTAGAGTAAATACTTTCCTCTACGATTCTGCCTCTTTTCCCTAGCTTCTTTCTTCTCAATCTAACAGTTACATTCTTTACGATGCTATTAATATAGTGGATTTTTATGATATCACAGAGGCCAATAACAGAATGCCAAATATTGAACATTGCTCCTGTAAACTATCAGTCAGTAAACCTAGGATAGGTTTTAGCATAATTGCATTTATCGTGCGGACATGGCAATAAACTGGACACTAAAAGGTTTTCACATGTATGTTGGATAAAGTAGAAATTTATATGTTGCGTATAATAAATTAGAATGTCTTATTTCTGTGTTATCTACGATCCATATTAACTGGATCCATGTCATACATTAAACTCTATTTCATTTTTTTCAATTATTTAACTCTTTATGATGGTTTTATAGCAGTGAAATATCGGTTACTAACGTTGTGCGTATTGCTGTTCGCGACGATGATAATAATGGCGGCATAACCTTTTAGCATAATATTTTATGCTAAATTTAATGCAAGTTCTTGAAAAACGACGTGCATATTGCAGTCCAACAATAGCCATCTTCCTAGCCTTCAACATAGCATTTGCTTCAGGGGATCGCAATTTTCTATTCACTAAAATATTATATGCACTATCTTTACAAACATTAAGGCCTAAAACATATTGGCACACAAAATTATTACCCGCAATGAGGTTCGTCAAATCTGTCCACTTCCTCTTTTCTAATTTTGTAATGGATGATTATGTGAACAATTTTCTTACATACGTTCAGGATTCAGCTGTCGATGTTCTTACAGGCGGTAGATTAACTTATTTTAACTATACAGGTTCTACTCAAGCCACCTTAATATAAGTCATACTGTTTCTCAGTAATAAATTTGCACACACTAAACGTAAGATGCTTTAGCATGAACACCCAACACTTACATAAAATCTGCAGCTGCAAAGTGTAGTGTTTGGACACAATTGATAGGTGTACTTTTCTCGGTCACCACAAGATTGACTTCAGAATCTATTTGGACAGGTTTAAATACGGAAGAATCAGCTAAAATAAGTGATATAGGCCCCGCTCGTCCGCCAGCATGGGGTCCACATGCGTATCATGGTTCTTGGCGCGATCCGAAATCAAATCAATCTCATTGTCGATTTAGCTGAAGATACTTTTTAATGTCATCTTAATTTTCTTAACTTAGTTGAGCAGAGTTAACTGTGAGAATCAGTCACGTTTATGACACGAAACAATGAAAACCGCCAGGAAGCTGTATTGCCAATGTGGCTTTACTTAATACCGTCTTGACCATAATGGTGTGTATAGATGTATAGAGTACCTCCTTCCAATTTGTGTTTCCTAGATAAGTATCTTCATTTGAAGTAAATCATCCCATTCATAAATCATTGTTCATTAACACGTTTTTCGTTTTAAATTATCCTTTTTGGTTGTTTGAGCATAAAAACAGTTTTCACTTTCTTTTTTGTATTTCTTACACGTTATTATTTATTACAGGCTAAAAAATTTCTATCGATGATAGTGAATTGGTCAAAATGAGAAGACCAAATAGCTCTAGGTATGCTAAAAGCCTTCCGTTAATTATTACATGCGCAAAATCTGGCCCTAAAAATCATTTATTTTATACTATGTTCAAAACACCACATTCTTTGAAGGAAACCGAACAAGATAAGCCAGTTTCACTCCTCAAAACCCCCAAACTAGTTCTTTTTAAAAAATCACTCTTTTTGTAAAGAGAAAGTCAATGAAACCAAAACACTTGATTGGCATGAACAAGTCATTTTCCATATAATTATTAGTAAGTAAGTTGGTATTTTCAGATACATATTTAATTAAATTGAAGATCTTTGCTACCTCATATTTGAGCACCGAAGTAGTTTCCGAAAACAAGTTTCACGTCAATAAACTGGCAGACTATTAGTTTCATTTGGTATTTTGAAGGAATGACAGTTACTGGCAAAACTTCAGTGCGATAGGGTGCTACAAAATTTCAAATAGTAGGCCGGCAAGAAAATAAATAAACTTTTAACGAAAAGTGGGGAGCGATAAATTTTGCTAAAAAATCTTGATAGTAATAAACAAAGTAGTGTGCAGAATCTCTTCGTTAAACTAAAAATTTAATTGAAATAAATCAAACACAATTATTGATATGCCTTCGCTACAGTAACAAAGAATATCGCCAATTTTTCTTAATTTTTGGTATTGTGAAATATCATCTCATCTACCTTAAAAATGTACTGTTATATTGCTCAATTTGGTCATACGTACTAGTTATTTGGATACATACTGTCAAATATTGTTAGAGAGGAGATAAGAATTCACGATATTGTGTTTGAAGCTCTTTTCCGACAGTGTCTATTAGCTGCTATATCTGTTCCATACACAAGTAAAATTTTAAAACATACATCACAAAAAACTAATGCTATTCACTGCTAAAATTACGCTCAAAACATACATAATCAATACATTTAGAATAAGCTTTCTTTCGTAAACTCTAGCATACACCAATGAAAAATAGATAGCCCGCCCGTCAAATTGGCTATTCGATGCGATATAGCTTAATATCAATATCGATCAGCAAAATAAACCCGCTAGGTTAAAAGAAAATAAACAAGATCAAAGCCTTCCAAACAGTCTATTGGCGAGTAAACGGCTCATATAGCAGAGAAATAAATGGGCCATTCAATGGTACATATTTTCCAATACCTGATCTTCGATATCCAAAAATACTGCAGTATTTTCTTCAATACTGCGTTCTTAGTATTTTGGTTTTCAGTTTCTAAAGCCCTTCTCTAAAGATCCATTTATCAAAATAATTTTAGACAAGTAAATATTTACCATATCCACAATTGACAAACGTGATTTATAAATTAGCGTGTATTTCTGCAATCTATTGAATAATTCTCATTTCTGAAGGCACGAAATTTCGAAATTTATTTAAAATGACAAAATTTCCTTTTTCGCGCCAAGTTCATCTTACCAAGAATTTATAATTATTAGGTAAATATAAAAGACATTTTCACTTGCTTCACTAATTGGATCTTGATGTAATCATATTGATTAGACGGCTTCACTTCCTTGACATAGTACATAGTACCGAAATATTCAAGATATTTTGTTGCGCAAGAGGGATAATATTAATTATCTGGTACTTCTTTTGTGAAACGAAGTGTTTACATCCACACTCTTAAATTTTAACCCTAATAATTTGACTTCCTAATTAAGAAGGGACAAGTAATTAAATTATATATACATATATATACATATATATATAAATTACATATATATATATAAATTACATATATATATATATATATATATATATATATAGTGTGTGTGTGCTCAAGTGTCTGCAAAATGTATGCTATCATTTTTGCACGATCATAATAATAAAGGTCCTTAATGGACTGTCATATCTACAACGAAATCTTTATACATATATAATGTATGCATTTTAAATTTAAGTTACGAAATCAATCAAGTTTGGAAGTCTAAATTTGTTGTAGAGCAGGAATAAAGCACAATTTGAATAACTATTTTCATTTCGTATAACTCAACGCGACTGTTTAAATACAATGGGTTTGGTGTTTACTTCAAGCTCGCAAAATTGATTTAAAGAATTATTGTTAAAGGTGGCTAAAGTTGGATTATACACACAATAAACAAAAGGAAGTAAAATACGAATGCGCCAAGTCACACACACGCCCAATCAATTACCCTGTTTTAATCATATCATAAATGAACTTATTTTATTATTAATATTGAATACAACAGCCGAGCGTAATTCTTCTTTGTATTTTGCTTTGAAGAAAACCTGATTTGGAGTGTAATTTTTACAAACAATTTTTTCAGCTATTATTTAAACTGACTTAAACAGATTAAGCTGCTGTAGAAACGTCCTCTCCTTCGCCAACTGTGTTTAGATTAAAATAGTTTTGAATTCGCTTCTTAAGTAATCGGCTAGTCCGCCTTACATAGTGCGCTGAGCAGCTATGCCATTTGTAGAGAAAAAAATTTAAACTGTTCAATTGCAGGGAGCATGTACTTTACATTTACATTAAACAAACGTTTTGCTGTATAAACAAGCATCAATTTAATATCTGATATATCACTGCTCTTTTAATTTATCGATTACATATTTTGGATGATGCGTCACATTTAAAGTGTACACTGGCATATTCTCTTTTGAGTGGATATGATTTCAGTGCCATTGTGTAGTTATTTATGCTGCATGTTTGCTTCAACATAATTTTCTGGTTATCTGTTTTCTCATAAAGCTTTGATATTATTACTGGAAATGGGGTAGGATCTAATCTCGTAGATTAGATCGTATCTCATTTTTAATGGTTAGTATGAGCGATTTTGAAGCCCTCTGATGAAAGGGACGAATCCTCACCCAGCCAAAACGAAGAAAAAATCGATTTGTACTTGGAAATGGGGATCAATCGGATCTTTGCAAAACTGACAGGGAAAAACCCGCAAACGCAACTCGCGGAGAGTCAACATATGTAGCTCGCATTGCGCAACAATCGTTCAAATCATATCTTTCAGTTCTTGACATTGCATTACATCAAATCAAATTGCCTTTATTTTGCAGGATAAACAGAATATCAAATTTTTCTCTTGGGGATTGGAGATAGCACTGAAGTAATTTATTTATTTCCCAATCCATGTCAGCTTTGGATATATTTTACTTTCTAGACTTTCACTTTCCTTTTTCAATCAAGGAGAGACAGACTGAGGGTATCCGTTCTCCTTCTTGTCATATTCGAAATAATTTGTTACGGGGCGAGCAACATCTACACAATTACATAAATTTTAGTTCCCTGCAAACAGTATCTAACTCCCAACCAAATGTCATGGTCTATATTGTTAAAATCCTTTATCTTCATTTATGACTATAAATTTGTCACCAACATAATTAGTGTATGTAGCTTTGATGTTTTCAAGTAGGAAATTTAGACATCAGTTAGTAGGCTTTTTAACGCACTACCCATTGCCACTCCGGCGGCTTGAGTGAAAAAATGAGCGTTTAAATTAAACTGAACATATTTCGTTCACATATTGATAATAATTTTTAGAAACCTGTTGGTATGGGAAATGATGGGTAGCTTCTATCAATGAAGGTACCGAAGAAATCGATTTTGATAATAGGGATGTTTGTGAAGAAGTCACTTTATATTATTCATATTGTATGATTTTACTTTAAAGCACGCATACTCATACGCACGTGACACACGTTTAACTATAGAAACGACAGCAATTGTTATGAGATATACCAATAAGTACGAATGAAAACTTTTAAACGAAATTCGTACTTGGTTTATTTCTTGTATAAAATACATGTAATCATTAGATGTGTGCAGAAAGCCTTCGAAACTGAAGGCCGAAATATTAGGAACAAAAACAACAAAGATGTCTTTGTAGATAAAGATACCAGGAAGGTTAAAATATCCTCTAGTTAACTTCTTCTAAGCAATATTTTCAGTTGGTTTACGAAAGATAATTACGAATTTAAATAAATAATACAACTTCGGCAATTTTGTTTCAATAATTGAATTATAAATAAGCAAATAGAAGCTTACGAATAGCGCGTTCAAGGTCGTTGTTGTTTGATTTAATCGCCGTGTTAACTTCTTCTTCAGAAAACCCTATTGAGAATAATTGACGGATGATATTAGCTCGAAGAATACTTTGCTGATGGAGCAATGCCTGCTGTTGTTGCAGCTGAGTATTAGGACCACTTCCTCCCAATAATGGACGCTGCGACCCTGCACCATTTCCGGCCGTCGGGTTAATACCACCGCGCTAAAAAACAAAATGGCATGCTTTAACAATTTATTTCGATTTTTTTGCACAGAAAATTGCTTTACTTGAAATTATAAACACGAAAGTGTTCAACACATAAACGTGTTACGTTATTATAAATAATATAATGAAAACATTTTTAAACTTATAACTGAAAAATAGATTACGTAGTTAGATTAACACGATAACTATGACTTTCACAATGAATCGCATAATGGAATGCATTGAGGTCGTCAACAAATCCTATCCAATATATAAATATAGCATAATATATACATATTGTCTGCAAAAACAAAACATTGCATAATGCAGCAAACTCAGCTTAACAAGCAGACCAGTTTTGTTCTAATTGGATACTCCTAAAGTATGTCAGATTTACCACGGTCCAGACACCAACAGGAATATATTTAATTCGGTCTTTGTAACCCATCCACTACGACATTAAAGTTACGCAATACAATTAATTATCATATACAGAAGGTTTGAACGTGATTTGATAAGACATCGGGTTCGACCTAGCTCCAAAATCAGATAACATACCATTTATTTAAGTATGACAGGATCTGATTATATATATACGTCGAGAATACTAAACTTCGCTTTACAAACTTTCATTGATATGCATCCTGGGCTTTCATTTGATTATGTAGGTGGCAACAAATCTGACTCGGTTTTACTTCTATTTCTTGTTTTAGCTGATTGGCAAGTGTGTATACGTTCGTGTGTGCTTGTTTACATTTAAATGTCTTTCTCGCTGTATTGCAAGGTGATGTCTGAGATATGTTTATTGTTGTATTGATGGATTGAGTGTTAATAAACTGTTTGCATTGTTGGCTGTTACGTATACGCCTGTTATTTTTCCGAGTGTAGTCTTTCGCATCACCTTTTCACTTCACAATTTTGTTTTCTTCACTTGGTAACAGCGCAGATGCGGATTGAAATGTTGAATGCTCATATTGTTTTAAAAATTCTGCCACCGTATATACATCTATTTTTTTCCTCGTCAGTTTATTGCCATTCCAATTGAATTTTTGTTGAGTCTGGTCGAGAGCGTGTCGGTTTTGTCTGGATACTAGTTAAATGTTGTTGAATTTTGTTATTCGTGTATATTCCATTAGAATATCTCCTTGATGAAACTTTTGAATATTCAGGCCAGGTGTTAGTTGTTTTATATAAAGGGCTATTTAAATAAATAATAATATTTTTTCTGATTTTGCTTTATGTAGAATCGAGAAATTGGTCAAATTGACTGGGTGTCCCGTTTTCAATATATGATCGGAAATAGCTGATTTTCTTGACGTTGCCAAGCCCTTGCTAATCAATTTCTGTGGTAAATGTTGCTGGACTATGTTTACCGATTGTTTCTTCGTACACCCGATATATTTTCTTCCGCACATACAAGAGAATTTGTAGACTATGAATTATTTAGAGATAATTGGCAATTGATCTTTGACATCAAGCCTCACAATTCTCTGTGTGCTGTGATACTAACTTTAACACTGGAAACATTCTCTTTATTTATTCTATTCAGCTACCGTACAATTATTGAGTGAATAAAAGTCTGACCACAAGGCAGAAGTATATATATATATATATATATATATATATATATATATATATATACATACCAAGTGACTGACCTTTAGAGGATAAGCTGGCTCCATTGATATCCCGAATTAAGCCTCTCCATGCCGGGCGGTAGGCAGCCATTTCGGCACATAAAGAGGGCCAATGACGCTCCCAGTGACGCGGACCATAAACATTGCGTAAACCTAGGAGTTCCATGTCCGATTTGATTGTTGCAAGCCTGTCTTCAGTTGTCTAAATTTATGGTGACGTGCTAGTTTGTATATATATATATATATATATATATGTGTGTGTGCGTGTATAAACCCCCGTATGCCAGCTCTGTTCTTGCTAGTCCTCGAATGGTTTGCAATAGTTGCTCTGATTTATGCGTGATATGACTCAATTACATATCATGTATGTATGTGTTCATGTGCGTACTTATGTAATGAAAATTAACATTACGCATAAATTACTGCACTTACAATGCTGACTGGGTTCAGCGACACATTATCAAACTGGCCACCCCAACCTGGAGATGCAGCAGCAAGACCGGATGCAGAAACTGTGGCAGATGGTGTCATTTTTCTTGGATCAGTTATTGGCCAGCCAGACGGTCTGTGCTCACCAGTCTGAGTCATTCCAGAAGGGAGTGCGTCGTAGGCACCGGGCCATCGAAGCATTGATGAGTTAGTATTGTTACCATTTACATTTCCGACTCCAGTTGGAGTGTTGGAAGCGGCGCCTAATTGCTGTCTGCCAATTGGACGTCCCAAACCCACACTGCTAGAAGCAGCACCGACTGTGCCGAGGGAACCAGACGCAGTCACGTTCCCAGCTTCATTTCCACCCATCATACCCCAGGAAGACCAGACATTTGTGCCACTTAAGGAACTTGAATCATCGAAGGTACCTGCAAAATATTTAAAAGAACATTAGATCTCTTCAAAAAAACATTATAATAGATATGCAAATTATACCATGATTAGGCCATATACATAAAAAAAATTCCAGAAACACGACATGCGGGCACTAGCCAGTCATCTCTTAATGATAACATGAATCTAGCTGTGTCAAATGGAATAGAGCCACCATTCCGTATCAAGAAAAGCCTTTAGTTTGGCTCAACCACGCAGAGCAGTGATAAATGGGTAATAACGGAATGAGAGCGAGTGTGCCAGGTTCGAAGAGCAGGTTTCGGCAGATTGGCTTAATACAGATTACAGTTAAATACTGTTTGTTAATACAGATTAATTGAAACCTATTAGCTATAGCAGCAAAGTTATTTATATTAATTATATACGAGAATTTAGATTTTCAAATGGGAGATGGCGAGATTAAATCAAGCAGGCCAAGCATATATGACAAGTTTTTTGCTACTTACAGAAACTTTGGCCACTGGCACCAGGACAGATTGTGCTGTTCAGCCTCGGTTGGCAGATAATTTAATAGAAGCAATTCTCTGAATACAAACTTTACACTTGGATTGAGCGACTTACATTCTTTGTACAGCCCACATATAACTATGAAAAGTAAGAACTACAATACATAAAATAATGCATTGACCGTCGCACAGGACAAAAGGGATCGTCATATCTCCTGAGTCGTGCAAAATGGATAATCGAAATAAGGCTACTGCAAACACCATCTTGTTATTTAGCCTCTTTTCAGTGTAGCAGTAACGTTCCTTAAAATGCCATTAATATAGTGGATGTTGATCATATCACTGAGCCTAATATCAAATTGCCAGTAAGCACGAAACTAATGTGCATGAGATTATACTTTCCGTTCACGCTGTTTATCCTTCTGATCACAAATGAACTAATTTGTTACTAGGTTCGCATCATCTAATACATACTTGCATATATATTAGTTCTCCGCAACAAACAGTATTTAACTGTTATATATTGAATTAAATGATTTCATGCTTACCGCGAAATGTGATAACTGATATCGATCAAGGCCAGAGTGTATGGATTTACTGTAGTAACAGGTGCTCAGAAATAGCTGTAATTCTCAATTTCGGTGAACTATTATAGCATACATTGATATTAATCATGTTGGTACCATGTACCGACTCGGAAGCAATAGTGTTAGTACAATGTATCTTTTCGGTACAATAATGTTGGTATCGGTTACTAACACAATAGCCATAGTGTTAGCATGCTTTAAAGACTCGGTACATATATTATATAGAGTGAGTTAGCGTTGAAGTCGCATTGTTGCGACTTTATGTAATGTTAGCTTCACTACTACAGGTTTACACATTCGTCTAGGAGATTGTATCGTCATATTATCACACATTCCTCACCCAAATATAAGCACGAAACGAATGTGCATGAGATCATACTTTCCGTTCATGCTGTCTTTGGTTTATCCTTCTGGTCACAACTGAACTAATTTGTTGCTAGATTTGCAACACCGAATACATAAATATTGAACATTGTTCAAGTAAACCTAGGATAGAATTTAAAGTCATCGAATTTATCTTGCGAACATAGAAGGAATTTGACAAGAACATTTCGCACGTACGTTAGCGAAATTAGAATTCTATATTTGTTTTGTATCTAAAACCTGCCTGCAGTTTGCATATAACGCGATAAAGTTCCCGTACTGCATTTTCTTAAAGCTAAGTTGGCCATAATATTGTGGTGTATATATTTAGTTTTCCCGACTTCCGTGTGTTATCTAGATAAATATAATTACATTTACTAGATCCCCGTAAAAAATATCTTCCTTTTAAAAAAATGTAAAATAATTTTAATATACATTTTATTACATTTTTTTCCTGATAGCTTTATGGCAGTGAAGCAACAGTTACTAACAATTTTTGTATAGATGGTTGTGATTATAATGTCGATTGTCTTCAAATATTACACAGTATATTTCTAATTAGGAAGAAAAACATTAAAAACAAAGGATAATTGCCATTTATTTCTCGATTACTAAGTATCACTTTCATTTATATACATCCTGGGTTTTCATTGGTCTATGCGGGTGGCAACTATTCTGACTCAGTTTTACTTATATTTTTTGCTTGAACTGATTAGTAAGTGTAAAATCGCATGTATATGTGTGTGTCCGTTTGCGTGTATGGTCTTCCTCGTCGTATTGAGAAGTTAAGTCTTGGATCTAATCATTCTTGTATAGATAGATAGAGTTATCCAGCTGTTCGCTTTGTTGTGCGTTACATGTACGAATTTTTTTGTCGGAGTGCCGTCCTTCCCCTCGCCTCCTATCTCACTTTTGTTTTGCTACATTGGTAACAATGCACGGTGTGCCGTTAACAGTGCTTGTGATAGCGAATATTTAACTGATTTTCATTCCGTTTGTTGCCAATCTGATCGAATATTTCTTGAAGCTGATCTAGTGGTTTTCAATTACAATATCATGTTGATGAAACTTTTGAATGTTTAAGGTGGGCGTTTGTTGTTTTCGATAAAGAAGTATACAAATGAAAGACTGAAGTGATATTTAGTACTCTTGAAATAAATGGCCATTATCATTTTGGTTATAAATGTTTTTCTTCCTAATAAGAAATATACTGTGTAATATATATATATATATATATATATATATATATATATATATATATATTTACCGAACGGTGGGATCCAGAGGGGCCAATGTCAATAAGGCTTAATTGTATCATGCCGCATCACCGCATTGTGTGTGCTGCTAGACTCCAACATAATTTCGCCTTTTTTATGGCGTTTTGTTTAATGTAAGTACGGAGCCTCTTATACAGCAATAAAAATTAACCGATCAACACATGTCTTGCACACCGCTGCTGTAGACCTATTTATTCATCACAGTGGCTTTTTTGGCTCGGTGATCAGGATGTGAAATTCCATTTTGTCAGTGCCGTTACTAGCGCAATCGATAGAATCTAAAATATCGGCCTTATTGAATCAAATTTCTCATTAAATTTGTTTTTCATAAATGTATTCTGACGCTCAGCAACATACGACCTAAACCGAATATCATCACTCTCTGCAATAAAGAAGACTAGTGATTTACGCTTTACTGCCATTTAACCATGAGAAATATAACAATATTTTCTAATAACAAGAAAATGTTTATAAAAGAAGTAAGGTAATAATATAATGAATAATTTAGAGAAAAAATATTAATGAGCAATTTATGAGGGAGAGGATCTATTTCTTATAAGTTTATTTACTTAGATAGACCAAGGAAATCCAGAACTGTGCACAAGTAAACTTTAAGGCAAGGAGATCTCGGTAACGTAGTTTCCTCGAGGTTTTCACTGTATTGAGCCATAAACGCAGCTAAATAAGGCCAATTGAGAAAGGAAATTTACAATGATGATAATACAAGAAATCTTAAACAAGATCGCCACTGAGATTGAGCCGAAGCCATATCATGCATAGTTTCCAACCAGGAAAATGGCAGACGATTAGTTCCTATACTATCTGAAAATTTAAGTCATGCCAATACCTTTCTACTTTGTTTAAATAAATTTTTCAAGCTAGAAGTAAACATCAATTCCATTGTATTTAACTACTCGCCAAGAAACAGCAAAACTGCCGTCAGTCACGAGCACTGACGCGTTTCGTAATCATCAGAATGCGACAGCAAACAGACTAGCGATGACCAACACCCCAATGCATATATATTGAAATCAAACATACATATATGGCTCTCATCTCTAGTAGTCCCGCATACATTGCACTTGTCTGGAAATGACGGCTGCACAGTTACTACGCAGTCACGAATATTTCGCCACATATAAATATAGGTAACACAATTAAACAATCAATGATTGAATGTGTGGTGGTTGGATTTGTTTTTACTTCAAACTCACAAACTTGACTTAAATAATGGTTACCACCAACCGCGCAAGCATTGATAGTTTATCTATTTTGTTTCTTACGCAATTATTGCGCTGGCTGAGAAAAGAATGTTCGATAATTAAAGGTATACGGAAAACTTGTTCGAGTCAACGAACAATACAAATTTCTAAACAAATATAGCGATTATATTGAATAAAACTGTCCAATCGAAGCTAGCTATAGATTACCATCTCTCACGACTGCAGCACAAAGCACAACGAACAGTAAGCTTGAAATTAAGACCTTGGATATGGTGCCAAGCAAAAAAGACTAGCGATTCCGATGCGGTTTGCTCAATTTGTCAAAATCTGCAGCACCATCGTTAATACAACTAGAAATTTTGGCAGAATCTGCTAAGTCTTGTGTCACCAAACTGGCGCCGCCGCCGAGGCGGACAACTGAAGACATGGCTTGCAACAATCAAATCGGACATGGAACTCCTAGGTTTACGCAATTTTTATGGTCCGCGTCACTGGGAGCGTCATTGGCCCTCTTTATGTTCCGAAATGGCTGCCAACCGCCCGGCATGGAGAGGTTTAATCCGGGATATCAATGGAGCCGGCTTATCCTCTAAAAGGAGCCAGCCGCAGTAAAGTAAAGTGAAGTGTGTCACCATTGTTACTACTGAGCCGAAATAATTGACGATTGGCATTAGGGTAAGCGCTTTCTACATGAACAAACCAGCAGGTAGTTCTGTGGTAAAAATTTAATCGACAAAATAATTAGGCATGGTCGGAGAAACTAAAATACCCTTTTCGAAACGAAGGTGTCAATAGCAAAATTCTCAGAGAAAATAAGTAGTGTGAATAAACACACAAAATGCATTATAACAGGCATCGTGCGATCAAATAACTTTCGCCCAGACGCTTACATTTAATATCAATTTATACGCGTGACAGAATAGAAAGCAGTTAAGTAGACCAGGAAAAATAACTACGGCGTGTCACTGATACCAATAGCGCAACTCAAAAATGCAGCTTAGTGCATGATTTAGGTACATGTATATTATTAGCATTCCGAACACTACATAAGTTAAATACTGTTTGTCGCAGTGAACTAATATATATGCAAGCATGTAATAGGTGTTGCGAACCTTGTAACAAATAAGTTCAGTTGTGACCAGAAGGATAAACCAAAGACATCATGAACGGAAAGTATAATCTAATGCACATTCGTTTCGTGTTTACTGGCGACTCACCAGTGGGAACCGGTAGTACGCCCTTTAACCACTATATATTTGGGTGAAGAATGTGGGATAATAGGACGGTATAGTGTGAGTTAGCGTTGAAGTCGCATTGTGGAAAACTTTATATGATGTTAGCTTCACTACTGCATGTTTACACATTCGTCTAGGAGTTTGTACCGTCCTATTATCCCACATTCTGCACCCAAATATATATTGGTTAAAGGGCATAATACCGGCTCCTACTGATCAGTTGCCATTAAGCACGAAATGATTGTGAATGAGATTATACTTTCCGTTTATGCCGTCTTTAGTTTATCCTTCTAGTCACAACTGAACTAATTTGTTACTCGGTTCGCAACACCTAATACATACTTAAATCAAAGGTTTACCTGACGAACTGAATGTGCTATCTTACGGAATAATTTATTTAAACTGACTAAATAATTGTCAAACCATGTGTGTAAAACGCATAATATTGGTGCAAATGACACAGATCTATATAAAGATTCACCTTGGGAAAATGATGACTCAAATAGCATTCCTGGCCCACTAGAAGCTTGCACGTTACCACTTGTGTTCGATGGCCAACCGGTTTGTTGATGGCCCTGTTGCTGCTGGCCAGGTGGAATAATGAGTGTGTTGGGTCGTTGCGCCGCTTGTCCTTGAATACCTCCAACTAACATGCCACCAGTTCCTCCGCTTCCTAGAACACCACCTGCAACAGCAAGGCGAGCGGAAAGGCCTGAAGCAACTCCGCCAAGGTGTTGATTATTCTGAGGAAATATGCCACGCATATTACTGGACTGCATGCTACCAGCTGGGGGTATGTTGCTTATATGACCTATAAGAAAAATGTATGTTACATTAATTTGATATGGGCATTTATAATTATTACATCGATAAGACAATTCTTTTAATAAATAACAATACAAATTAAGTTTATCCAATTGATAAACAAATATTTTAATAAAAGTAACATTAAGCGAACTATGATACCCATTAGAAGAAAGTACAAAAAAGGAGACCTAGATCCCCGCACGGTGGGATCCAAAGCAGCACAATTAACTAGGCCTCTTCAATGAAATCCTGACTCACAAACATTCGCCCTTTAAATTCTCTTTGTTATTGAAAGTATAATGCGTTGTGTTCACATGGCCGGAATCGCGAACATTCCTTGCTAAAAGATTACTGGCCAAATCTTCCTTCAGTTGCAGCCAACTAACGGAGGTTAAGCAGAATTTGAAATACGTCTTTTCAAACAATATCACAACCAGGACAATCGAGGTTCCATAACAGAATTCGATGGGGATTGAATATCAACATACAATCGTATTGAACTGGTTGGCTCGCAAAATAGGATTTAATGCTCGCTGATGCTCAGCATTAAATGTCCTGAACAAAATCGAGCGAATAAAACAATAAGCAGGGCTGTTTAAACGCTAGCACCTATATTGTGCAAAACTCAAAAATTACGCGGTATTAAGAAGGACCGAAAATAGTATCTAAATCAACTCAGTAGTCTAAGAAAGCAGCAATGGTAGGCTGCAAGTATTGGTGGCGCAACTCAAGAACGAATATATTTCCAGCATCCCATTCCCAAATACTTCTAAAATATTGGGTTTCTGATCCGGATCCTTTTGACAACTTTAAGCTTGCGGTATCAAGAAATTTGACAATTATTAAATCGTGGTATTTTTCGTATGACCGACTTCATTTATACTTGAAGGATTTACTTGCGAAATGCCAGCTTCATATGTTGACTCTCCGCGAGTTGCATTCACGGGTTGCTGCTTTGCACTATCAGTTTCGCAAAGATGAGAATGATTCTCATTTCAAAGTACGCATCGAGCATTTCTTCGGTTTGGCTGCGTGAAGATTTGTTAATTTCTTCCAAAGGCTTTAACCTCGTTCATAAAAACTACTGGAAATGAGGTCCAATCTTCATTGACTGGCGAAGTTTCAGAACCTTGTTAAATGTTTCTTGAATGAATGTCGTTGCGATACTGAATTAATTGAAATTACCTGATCTGCGTTTTGACTAACGCAGCTTTCATTGTTCCAGTAATTTTCGTTTTTCATAATATTTCGATCTACATTACCGTAGATCTTTATCAGATGCATTTCACTTGCTTCATTTGTTTTGTGAAATGCATCTGATGAAGATCTACGGTAATGTAGATCGAAATATTATGAAAAAAGAAAATTACTGGAACAATGAAAGCTGCGTTAGTCAAAACGCAGATCAGGTAGTTTCAGAACCACATTTCCGGTTCCATCATCAGGCCACTATATACAGCACAATACTCACAATAGCAGATTTAGCAAATGTGGTAACCTCGTTTCGAAACAGTTCTATTTATCTTTTAGTTATTCTTTTTGACTCACCAATGGTTTTAAACTAAGAATTGGTCTCAGTAACTAAACTCAATATATAGCATATGCTATATATATATATATATATATATATATATATATATATATATATATATGCATAGAGCACATGAAACTCTCACTCAACAACAATATATAATGCATATATATGTATATATAAATATATACTGCAAGTGCCAGACCTCAGTATAATTGCGGCTCAAATTCCTGGTATACATAATATCATCTCGTGTGCAGAATGTTGTAGGGGAGAAAGTATCGAAAATGTGTGTTATAACTGTAATGTTACGATGTCACGGTAATAAAAGTTAAAATTCAAAACTGATGAAAAAACGACAAACTTGAATGTCAAATACTGTTTTTAAGCGGGGAACTATTATATATGCAATTGTATATTAGTTCAAATATGACCTTAAAGTTAAATAGATAGAAAGAGAGTGAATACCAGAGCGTCGCTTTAGTCAAGACTAAATAATGAGAGATCGTATGGATAAACTAGTGATCCACAAAATTAATAGTACGTACGTTGCGAAGTTAACCAACTCATAGAAATAATTGTATATGAATATATGTCCATATCTTAAAAAAAAATTTATATATATATATGAAATAAGTTGAAGCCCTGCTTAAACGTGCAGAAAATAATTCAAAAAGAAATTAAATTGGACTGGAACAAAGACATAACTGACAGGCCTACGTTTCGCAAAATACCATACACTCATCAATTACGGACGCAATTACAATGAAAGCGATGACACACTAACTGAAGTCACACAAACGGAGTGGTCTAAATTGCGCAAAACAAAGACTGACATAATGAAGAGGGGATTCGTTACGACAAATTTACAGTTGGGATTTGATGAACGAATATATTTACGAAACCAGAATAATGGCTGTAGATACCGGTAGAAATAAGATTAATTAAAAAATGCTATTCCATGGAGTACTTTGCTGTTTACGATATATATATATGATATATATATATATATATATATATATATATAAATATATAATATCAGTAACACACCACGGTATAAATTTATCAAAGGCACAAATTTATACTTACTGACTTTTAATTAGATAGGTCGGCGTAATATATATATATATATATATATATATATATATATATATATATATATATATATATATATATATAAACCCTTAATCTAGGCACTATACTTTTCATACAAAGAGATAAAATTAACCCGTTAGACATATCAGAAATGCAAGAAATTTCATAAAGGCCGGTATCTGCATGTCCCTGAGTGAAACCATGCGTACAATTAAAGAACGAAGAGGGAACATATAACTGCATTCAACTATGTACATAATAGTTGATCACATCTTGCACGTCATAAATTAAATTCGTAACTGGCTCGGATGATTGTAGACTTGTAGTAATATTTGGTCGTAATAGATGAGCAATATTGAATAAGAGCCAATTGAAATCATATCGAGAGATAACATAAGGGATGAAACAGCTGTAGAAAAACCATGAGGCTCAATTTGCAATATAGCACCAAATAATGGTAGGAAGCAAAGATTGTATAAGTCAGAATCGGAAACTCATACAAATAAAACAGCAAAGTAGATATAAATTAATGTACAGGTGCTGGAGGAATAATATTTAACGTTCACTTAACAAATTTATGAATTATCTTATAACTTCACCTATTATTACCATTTATCAAACAATATTTTCCAAATTTACGTACGTTATAATTTTTTGCACATAATAATAATCCTTTAAGTTAAATATCGCCTCTAATTTAAAATATAAAACTATATTTCTTCTTAAAATCAGGAATGCGATATTGATATAAAACTCAATTCCATTATATATATATATATATATATATATATATATATATATAATTTAATAAATCAAGTATTTTATAATGAATAAAAGACAATTCACCCAGTATACCGATCTCGTCCTTATCTGGAACACTTCAAGTACAGTCTGGAATTTTGCATTTCCCGCAAGTGACGAAACCAATCTACAGGACGTTTTGTCTATCATCTATTAACCTATGATCACAACCTTGATTTAAATAATTGTTATCACCTCCCGTGCACCCAATGATCGTTTTCGATATCACATGTCTTAACATCATTAATTTTAATTTATTACCTTATTTAAGCTTATTAACTCTTGTATATTTACACCGCCAGCATTTTGCGGCTAATGTATTCATATTACCTAGCCTGCTTCGTCACTAAGGAAGTCCCTCTTAAACAATTCATTTAACAAAAATAAGTGTAAAAGAATACTTATGATGCATGTAAAGAGGAGCTGACATAAAAAAAATTAATCACTTATATAAATGCACACTATCAGTTAATCATCGTTAGTTTATTACATCGAATTTATAAACACAAATGCATTGCGTACGCTTTTTTAGAGTATCTAAAGAATTTGTTTCGAGACAACTGTCATCTCACTTAGAAGAACACACACGTGCCTACATATGTCCAAATACTTAACTTCCGAATGGTTGGTAGATATACCAGTAAGTATAAATCTAGTAGTGTAAACGAAATTTATCATTTGACTTAATAATTGCCAAATTGCTTGGTGTGATGAGCTAAATGGTATGGGTAAAAATTAATGCGGTAACCGTAAAAACCTTGTTTCGCAAAACAAGGAACAGGTAAAAATAAGCATAAAATATTTCTTTGGATGCCACGTCATTTAGCTGTTCCAGTGTTGCTTTTTGAGACTAGGCCATACAACGGCAGATTGTGGTAATTAGCTTGTGAGGATAATTTTAAATCGAAATAAAAAACTCAGAACATTGACTCCGGAAGCTACGCGATCTCTCATGAAACCACAGTATTTCACTCCATTAAGCGTTAAACTTTCGATGTTTATCTAGTAACAATTTTGAAGAGTAACTTCGTCGCTTAGCGCGTCGTCTTAAATATGTAGCGCTTAAGAAAATGATTGCGAGACGACTATAGTCAAAGTCAATAAATGAGCCTACACAACGCCCTTGGTACGCTCTCGCGCTCTCGGTTCATGACTAGACACCCTACCAAAAGGTGGTACATCTGATTATTATGATATGCTTCTTTCTAATCTGCATGAGCCATATATTAACGCTTTGTAGCCAGATGTAACACGCGGTCATGGAAAATAGAGTTCACAAAATCAACGTTAAGGCTAAGAGCCAGATTGGATAGATTGATGTCATCATAACTAATATTCTCAGCTGTGGATCATCTTCCTACAGCTTTTTCTTCTTAAAGTGTGTAAATATTTGGACATTAAAATAATCATAAATCATTACGATGTCAGAACGTCACTCAAGTTATAAGGTCAAACTTGATAGATTTTCAAATAAACCATTCTTGTCATAAATAGAATGGCTGAGTAAGCATAACCAAATGAGATTCTAGCTTGACAGTCACGCAAGCATGTCACTGCATCATTCAATAGAAAGGCGACAACTTATCTGGCTATAACACTTGTGAATTAGAATAAAAGTGGTATAACCTTATTTGGAAAGCTAGGCCTGAATGAAACATAGTGGAATGATAAAAACCAATGTTCTCTGGGGCCAAACAATGTGAATACCGCACTTGTGAAATTCAGCAGCCATAAAATATTGATTATCGCACGAGGCGAGGGATCTCACATTCCAACATTCGATGCATCAAATTAATTTTGATCTAAAATATCAATGGCTGAATTGGACAGACGTTGACATTGAATCTGAAAACATAAAAAACCGATTGATATGGGCCGCAAATTTACTTAATAGATATGTAGCGATATGTAGCGTCATATCGCGCTGAGCAGCATCCCATGAGGCACTTTCAAAAACACCCCAGAAATTGGTCTAATTAATCGTTGTAGTGTCTTCATAAAATAAGAATCTATTTGCAGGTCAATAGGCAATTAATTATACGAATTTTAGGACAATAAGAAATGTATGCACAAAGAATAAATGAAATGATAAGTATACCTAAAAGACTCTGTTGTGATTGATGGTGCTGCTGAGCCAAATTTTGTTGTTGAGCCAGAGATCCAAAGCCACCAGCAGCAGTAGCCTGCAACAAGCGTTGCGTTGCGGCAGCATTTGAATTTGGCATGAGCCCCGATGTATTACCCGATAACGATGGAGGTGGTGGAGAACCAGTAAGATTGCTGGTACATCCGGCACCGAATCCTCCTGTACCAGAGAAAACGGAACTAGCGTCATCTAAACCAAGAACACTACTTCCAGCTCCCGCTACGCCAGACAAAGTCTGGCTAACATTCAGAGCACCAGATATAACATTATTTGCTGCAATTGACAATGCTGACAAATCCCAAGGCACTGTTTGATCAATAGGTCTTTGGCCCCATGGCTCAGTAGTATTGATCAACTTTTTTATAACTTCGTCGATTACCTCATTAGAAGATGAAAGGCCACCGGCCAAGCCTGTAATTGGACCAGCCACAACATTTGTACCCACACTTGCCTGTGTAGTGGAATTCTGAATATTTGCCACAGCTCCCAATGAGCTAAGAAGACTACTACTACCAGCTAAGCCACCAGTGAGGGAGCTAAGCGAAGCTTTAGTGGTGGTTCCATCTATCAATGGTTGATTCGAAACGACAGAAAGGCCGCTAGCACCACCAAGCAATGCCGAATTTCCTGTCGATATCGATAGTGGATGCATGGAAGAAAGAGTATCTGTAAAAGAATAAAATATGTCATGCATACCAAAATTGACTAATGTAGAAAATCAAGTGGCATTTTTATTGTCACATATTGGAAAGCTAAAAAAACATCAACAAATCTAGTAAAACAATTGTGAGGTAACACGAACAAATAGTCGGTAAAATTTAAAATTTGGAACACGCGAAAACTCAAGTTGATTTGTTATAAATGAATAACTAATGGTATTAAATATGATATAATAAACTATATAACCAAAGATTACGTAGTAAAATAGCATACGAATTTACATAAAAATACATCATATTACGGTACAATTGATTTAGGACACATACCTAAACCAACAAAATTTGACGGGGCATCCCGATCAACCGGGCTTGAGGCCGTATTCCAGCCAGATGCAGCCGTACGAACTCTGGATTCAGAGCTCGACACAACGGCCTGTGAAGAATAAGAGTTCAAATTATTTCCAATAGTATTAGTAGTAGTTGATGAGATATTGCTACCGCATAGCAAACGACTTGGCGGCATTCCACTGATTAATGCATTTGCTGGTGGATACATGCCATTGCCCGACACACTATGTTGTGAATGCTGAGCAGATGGAGGAGGCTGTCCTTGAGATACCATACTGAATCCGGAACCAGTGATTGCTCTAGGAGGTCCAAGACTGCCACTGGCAGAACTGTTGCCTCCACCTCCCGACCAAATTCCAGACGTTGTCCCAGACATAAATGATCCAGTCGGTTGTATTTGAGTTTGACGAAGGTTGTTATTTCCAGGAACACCTCCAAGTAAAGGGAAAGCGCCTGACCCAACACCACTACCCCACTGATTGTTGCCTACATTACTCATTAAAAGGTTACCCGAGCCCAAGTTCAAATCGTTTTGTTGCGACAGAACAGAAGGCGGTGGTCCTGAAGTATCTAATGAAGACAGTAAATTACTATTTGGCACGGGCCACATACCCACACCTGCTGATGAAGATCCTAATGCACCACTCCCTACAACCGAGCTCTTTCGATTGCCAATGACCGAATTATTGCAACTACTGCTTGTCATTGACCACACATCATCAATTGCAGCTAAACCAGCTACATCATTGCTAAAGGCAACAGAGCCAACGGCACTGTTCATTAGAAGAGCATTGGAATTGATATTATTGTTTCCTCCACATGTTGATCTCCAGCCACCAGATGACATTGTCGGCGGCAAAATACCTGCACTTGAACTCATGACAAATCCGGGTTTACCTGTAAAAAAATCAAATATGCACACATTTAACGCGTGAATTTCTCGAGAAAAACATGTCCTTTGAAAATGTATAACATAAAAATTTGTTAAATGAATGAAAAATATGATATTTGCAGTTGATATATTATTGAAAATATTAAACAGAGCTGTTTCACTGGAACACGTCCGAAAATTTTGTATTACATAAAGATTAAAAAGAATGGGTCTAACGAAAAGATTTTAATGATTTACAAACATGTTATCACCACCAATGAAATCAATGCTTGTTTAATGTATAAATATATTCTCAGGTACAAATTTTGTAAACCATATATATTGTACAGGATAGCTCTTGCTTCATTTTATGAATTGATTTACCGGAGCAATAAAAAAAACTTATGTTTGTCTAAGAAAAGCCTCACTGCACAAAAAATATTCCTGTATTTTTCAAAAAGAAACAAAACACCGTTTATCTTTAGGCCAGATTAGCCTCATAAAAATATGTGTACTAAAAATGTTTCTGTTAGCACAGTTCTAAATCGCTTTTAAATAGGAAATACTGTTCCACACCTCGCATTTCCAATTTAAAATCGTGTCGCATGTCAAGATATTAAACCAACGAAGTTGGTATACGCACAAGCAAACGGGACTGCAATCTTCCACGGCATCTGCATACATAAATATATTTACACAAACTAAATACAAAATAAAGATAAGCTCGGATGCTGATTGTGCACACATATATTATACGTGAATTAAACTGACAGGAATTCATAATATATGCCGTCGGTATCATCATCATCCACCATCATGACCATTATCACTGAGAGCACTACAATATCATTTAAAGCCTGGTACTTCTCTACCAAATTACTATCATAAACAATAAATATAAAAACAAATTGTAATATTAATGACAGAATGAACATTTGCAACTAAAAAATTGATAAATTTGAGTAATTAAAGGAGAGGATCTAGATTGAGATAATTACCAAGGTAATATCCTGAATCGAGGCAACCTAGTTTTCTACAAAAAACTTAGGGAACGAAAATTAACGGAAGAGCAGCACTGGCAGCAGAGCTTTGGGTTTTTAATAGCCCTTCAGTTTATAAACTAATATAGCGACTTGGCCATAATGGTGTAGCGTAGTCTTAGTTTGCCTTGCTTTTGGTTGTTATCTGGATAAATATACTTATCTTAATTAGATACTGCCCCTCATAAATCACTCATTTAATAACTGGTGCGCCAAAATTATTTTTTGACCCTATCATTCTTTATACTTATCCTTATTATTTTCCTTACATTCATATTGCAGTAAAATTTCAGTCACTAATGTCTTGTGCATGGCTTTGCATGACGATGAATATATCCCTTTATAAGCAAGACCAAAGTTCGCGGTTAAATACTTTAATTAAGAAAAGAAAGTCAAAATGATTTCGATAGAGAGCTTCGACAGGATCCCTTCGACGCCATTTTGCACAGGGTGTCTAACAAACTATGATGCGCATCTTGATCTCTTCCTGGTAGAAAAAATTACCCTATACTGACATATTGTGTATTAATTATGTATAAGATGTTGCGAACCTTGTAACCAATTAGTTCACTCTTAATTGACTTAAGTAAATTCAATGTCCGATGGAGCGCATTCAGACGCTTACACTGGCGAAAAAGCAGGTCTTGCCCGATTAGTATGTGAAAAACCATAAACAGGAGAGTGAGTTTGCATTACGCCTTCTAAATAAGGTGCCGTCGGCTCGTCCTTCGTCTGTAAGCATTCTCAATGATCCGCTTATGGCTAAAGCAAATGTGACATGGAGAAGTCGTCAGTCCAGCACCAATTCTACGTGCACTTTACGCGGCCAACCTCGCCCGACAAAGGCCCCGGTTTTACCGCATCCGCCTGGAGCCGCACAATAGAAAAGTAACATCTACTTGAAGCAAAGTGTTTTTGTAAATTTAAATTTCCCACTATTCGTAATAACGATAGCACTGTTGCTAAGCGGAAGTGTTATCCGCGTGTTTGCCATTCTGATGTGCAAACCGTGTCTAGCTATGAGCCTATTTCAATTCAATAATGGCTCACCTTTATAATTTTGTAAATTTTTCACTCTGATTATCATTTGCACAGAAGACTAGTGGGAGGTGATTTTAAATTTTTCAATGTTGTTTTTCATGCAGACTTGTAACCAGATAAAACAATTCATAACTGCCGGTGGCGTCTAACGAGTGGTGAGGGGACACCACTTGTACCAAATTCCCAAGAAACTCCATGAAATGTCACATGGAGCCGGCTTATCCTCCAAAAGGAGTCAGCCGCAGTAAAGTAAAGTAAGTCCATCTTGTTTCTTACGCTAATCTGGTGCTCGCAAAGACAATAATGCTCTACTGAGCTGTAGAATTTCGGGTATAAGTAAAAAAGCGATCGAAAAAACGCAGTAGCAGGAGCTAAATTTGTAACCCTATCCAAAAATATTACTAAAAATTTTAAAGTTACATATTCGTAACTTTTGAATTATATGGACTAAGCGCCTAGTTACGAGAATCTCCATAGATTTCACAGACATGCCATGATAATTTCTGCGACAGCCTATAATGCCACCTACGGTAGTATATGTATTTTGCATAGCGGAACTTATCTCTGTCCAAGGCAAACTAGAATTTTCTCCATGAAGACCAGTTAACTATCTTCAAATCTTATCCTGAAAGGCGGTTGTAATAGTGTGCTTGAATTTGAGGTTTATCATTATTCATTTTTCGAAAAACATCAGTGCAAATCTACAAAGGATAAGTGCATGTTTCGTGTCAACATACATGTAACACACGTAGGACACCCTTGAATGAAACTGCTAAATTTAAAAATAAATGCTTTATGATTTGTTTTAATTAATTGTCCGGAGGTTGGATAACGCCACATTATAGACAAGGCAGCGTGCTAAAAAATGCCAGTAATATTAAATTATGCACAGCAGAGTTTAATTCGTGTATGCTGTCAACATAGACTAAGCCATCCATAAGGTATCAAATACAGTTATTGTCCATATGACTCAAGCATCAAAACATTTTAGTATGAAGTCATCCACATATTATTCAATATCTTCATCGTCAGTAGCAGCTACAATTGACATCCCAAAGGGCTGCATACAGCCGCTCAATCACTACGCCGCAGGAATAATAGTAAATTGTGTAATTTTAAATAATTTAGCAGCTAAAGCCTGAACAAGAACTATACGTATGCCGAAAAACATTTTAACAAGAAATCCAATTTTGTTGTTAGTTTTAGAAATAATGCTAATGAATGTCTCCATGACACATACCATTATCATTATGCACAGCCATACAAAAGCCAAACCTAGTGAGGACTGGCAAAGTCAACTAAATACAAGCCTATATATAATGGACACTTAATAATCATAATTTTAAAATAAACTTATCTGCAAAACATCACTTTATTCAAAATTAAATAGATACCTAAACCTCACAACCGAGGAATTCAAGAATAAATCACGCCAATAAGGTGTGTTGTTTTATTGTATTTCCTAGGTTATCATTTGTAACCATTAAAGGACTTGTCGAAACGTTAGCAAAACGCGGTAAGGCTTCGATGAAAATACCTATACAAAGAGGATATTCAGCGAAGCTGTCCCTCCGAATGCTTTTTCATTCAAAACACATAAATCAGGTGATATACATATTCAACACGTACATGTAAATAATTAGGTAAGTTTCACATATAGATTTTCTTAATATTTGTTTGAAATGGAATGTTATTACTATTTTAAAGTTTAGATTACTTTTTTAAAGTTAGATAGTGCTGACAAGGCACTTAAACATATGATTCGCTTGGTCTTAATGAAAATTTTACTTAAAAGCTATGATAAGCGTAAATATGAATTAATTAGAGACGACTAGAATAAGACATTGGTTGCTGACTAGTTTTGCACGTGAATGAATTTAATTGTTTAGAAGAATTTAGTGCTAAGACGAGTTTTAAAGAATGGATGAATATTAGAAACAGGCATGATAAAAAGTTAGAACTCCTACCAATAAGAAAACCCAAGCCTATGGATATTGATATTCTTTCAAAAAGAATTATCGATTTATCTACAGTACATTTCAATAGAGAATAGCTGGAGATACTTTGCTTTCCATATATATGCAATGCGGTTTTATCCTCGCAAGTCAATTAGCTGTCGTACTCTGATGATGATCATGGAAGGTCGAAACGCGTCAGTGCGTTGCGGCTGGCGGTAGTTTTGTTCTGTTGTTCGACGATTGGTTAAATACAGTGGAATTGGTGTTTACTTTAAGCTCGCAAACTTGATTAAAATAATTGTAACCACCACCCGCGCAATCAATTATTTTATAACCATTAAGCCTGATTGCAAATGTATAAAATTCGTCTGTCGTTGAAATTTCAAAATTTCATTGTTATAGAATAAATAAATATTCCTATTTTAGGAACATACATTCAGAGATATAGTCCAGAAGTAAAGTTAATTTAAAATGGTAGGTTAACCAGCTTAGATGTTATATCTATGTGTATAAATATCCTTGCTCCATCCGCATTGAAGTGTCTTAAATGATCCCTCACTGAATACCCGGATGTTTTAGATGGAAGCCATATGACTGAGAAGTGTGTTGAGGATATTATATGTTATTCGTCTACATACTCTACCTTCAAAAGGAATATTATAAATAACTGAGAGAGGTTTCTATAAATTAAATTTGCGAGCTTCATATAAACATCAATTCTAGTCAATTTAACCATTCGGATAACAGAGCAAAACTACGGTAGTTATATCATCACCATCATGCACAGACATAAAAAGTCAATAAAAACTAATATTTCACTGTCATATTACCACCAACGAAATAAAAAACAAGATAATTTTTCTAAATAACGGAAAAAAATAATAATTTATGCATACAATTTATTACTGTATGCGCGAGAGAGTACCTAGTTATTTTGAGTAAAAATATCTAGATAACATACAAAAGTGAGGCAAACTAAGCCCCAACAAAACAACATTATGACCAAGTCAGTATTAAAACAAGGTTTAATACGGTAGTAATAACATTTATTACATACCTAGATGACTCTTCAAAACAATAAATATAAATTAACTTTATAGCTTTTTTTACTCGTTACTGGTTAATATCTTCTGTAATGCCAGCCATCTGTCAGAGTTGCCTCACAATAAAAAATATGGTCGTATTATTAGGTGCTACAACCAACACAAGTGGCCTTATATTATAAAGGAAAATCAAAAGTGGCTTCAAACAGCGGTTTTGCTTGTAAGGTAAGCATTTGACGAATGCCTCTCATCGTAAAAAAAGGCAATATCGCATATCAAACCGAACGAATATGTGGGTTTACAAATCCGTGAGAGTAACGAACAAAAATTATCAACACAAGCATAATCCTTATCATTCTCATTATATTACTAATGCTTAATCGCCACATAACATGAGTTAGAGAAATTAATAATGAAAAATAACCATATACAGCACAAAAACTGGAAACCAACTAAATTATCTGAGGGTGTTGTAACATGACGGAGGGCGTTTGGACAAAGCCGACTCGTAAAAACAGCCTATCTATGAATTCCAATATTCCATTCCAGTGAATCTAATCAAATCTAAATAGTGACTTGACAAACCTCCGACAAGATATATTGAAATCTACAGAGTGCACAGGATTTCTCCGAATTCCCAATCGTTCTAGTCTACTAAATTTTCAAGAACTATTGATTAACTACAAATACGGTTGTTATGAAGTTGAATCAGATGAGAGGAGGTATAGAGTATATACATATATATATTAGAGAGAAGATGTAAGATAGTATTAGGTGTTGCGACCTGCATCTATCTATTGTTAGACTGCATGATAAACCAAAGGCAGCATGAACAGAAAGTATAATCTCATGCACATTCGTTTCGTGCTTACTGGCGACTCAGAATGTAGAATGTACCGTCCTATTATTCCACATTCTTCGACCAAATATATAGTGGTTAAAGGGCGTAATACCGGCTCCTACTGATGAGTTGCCAGTAAGCACGAAACGAATGTGCATGAGATTATACTTTCTGTTCATGCTGCCTTTTGCTTATCCTTCTGGTCACAACTGAGCTAATTCGTTACCAGGTTCGCAACACCTAATACATACTTGCATACATATTTATTAACCACTTAATCTAGCTACGGCTGGATTGAATTAAAATTTTAATGTAAAATATCTTCCAATTTTGCGCCTTACACCAATTATGGGCTTTCGGAGATAACAGACACCTTCCTGACAAAATATAGTTAATAAGAAAACGCTAGCGAAGAGAATGTTGCGGTGGCTAGTCATGGAACAACGAATTGATTGAGCGAAACCAGAGATTGAGGCATCGGTTTGCCAAAGACAATATGACAAAAATGAAAAGTATGAATAAACGAAGATTTAACTTTGCTACCTTACGCTTAATGCGAGCAAAACCGAATTTATTTGTAAATTATTAATTAGCATGCCTAAAAAAGTAATATTGCATCTGAACTGTCCTTATATGAAATATTCCAGAAGTCAGTAAACCACAGACGGAGGGGCTTGTTTGGACACAAAGCTGACTTCCAAAAAACAGCCTATCTAAGAATTCCATTATTCATCTACATGAACTAGACCAAACTAAACAGTTAATTTTGCCAAAACCTGACAAGATATATTGGAAATCTATAAAAGTGCATAGGATTTCTCCGAATTCTAACGTTCAAGTCTACTAAATTTTTCGTAAGCGAACCATGATGAAATCAAGAATACTTGTTGAGCGATGATGAATTGAATGAGAGGAGATAGATATATATATATATATATATATATATATATATATATATATATGCAGTATATTAGTGTTGTGAATTGCATGACAATGTCAGTTGTGACCAGATAGTAGAGAATTCAGTGTAAAATATCTGCTCTCGTGCTTACTGGCGACCCAGAAATGAGAATGTACCGTCCTATTATCCCACATTCTTCAACCAAATATATAGTGGTTAAAGGGCGTAATACCGGCTCCTACTGATGAGTTGCCAGTAAGCACGAAACGAATGTGCATGAGATTATACTTTCTGTTCATGCTGCCTTTTGTTTATCCTTCTGGTCACAACTGAGCTAATTTGTTACCAGGTTCGCAACACCTAATACATACTTGCATACATATTTATTAACCACTTAATCTAGCTACGGCTGGATTGAATTAAAATTTTAATGTAAAATATCTTCCAATTTTACGCCTTACACCAATTATGGGCTTTCGGAGATAACAGACACCTTCCTGACAAAATATAGTTAATAAGAAAACGCTAGCGAAGAGAATGTTGCGGTGGCTAGTCATGGAACAACGAATTGATTAGGCGAAACCAGAGATTGAGGCATCGGTTTGCCAAAGACAATATGACAAAAATGAAAAGTATGAATAAACGAAGATTTAACTTTGCTACCTTACGCTTAATGCGAGCAAAACCGAATTTATTTGTAAATTATTAATTAGCATGCCTAAAAAAGTAATATTGCATCTGAACTGTCCTTATATGAAATATTCCAGAAGTTAACAGCAAAAATGAGTATGGAACCGGAAGAATTATCAACTATTAAGAATTAGAAATTTAACAAGGCAATGGTGAAGTGGCGAAATCAATACAGCGGACCCCAAGCGATCTAGCGAATACTAACGACAACCACCCGTTTTGCTCTACAAAATAAATCCCTACCAGAATATCCCGCTAATGCTACAATTTTTAGGCCTTCGTCAATTTAAATCTCTCCGCTTGATGAAGGAAGCCATTACTTTGTTTTCTAAAACTTTAGATTATGGGTGAACTGAAGAAGGCGGCCGCCAAAATAATTTCCAAAAACAAAACAACAGGAATTAGCTAAGCCTCAGATGGCAGGGCAAACTAATTAAAAATAACAATATATATCACAATGTTTATTAGTGTAAACATTTAAAAACTCTTCACGGTTTAAGATTGTAATTGGTAACTGACAACGGCTATCTACTGTACTAGGAACTGAGTTTGTTCCTCCAGGCCTAAAAGGCAAATCCCTATCCAATCTATGCACAGAATTAAGGCTCAATGTGAGATAAATTACACGGATGGCGGAACAAATTCCGAAACCAATACAATTTATCATCAAATCTGCAGCCAGACACTAGAGCGCTTCAAACTATAGCAATAATTAAGTCTTACGAACCCCTAATAGTATACGACGCTCGACCAAAAGAACACACGACTTCCATTCAAGCCACGAAAAAGCTATTAGACAGCCGACCATAAATTATTTTTCTAGTGTTCGAGTCCGAATGTTCGGTTACGAATCAGTTTGTTGACTTTGATCCATTATATATATATATATATATACGTATGTATATATATATAAAGAAACAAATGTAACAAAATATACGGAAGTCAACGCTACTTAATCCTTGTTGGTAACCTATATGGGCTATACCTGTTGCTGAACCTAACAAACTGGCAACATCCATACAACCAATGATTTCGCAATTGAAGTAATCATCTTCACTATCAGATTAATTTTATCATATGCTTCAACCTACTAAATAAACTAAACAAAAACTGATTGCGCGGGTGTTGGTAACAATTCTTCAAATCAAGTTTGCGAGCTTGATGCGTTTCTTGCATCTGACAAAATTTCTCTTCGTTTTTGCACATGAAAAGGGTAGATTTCGAACGAATATTATCACTAATAACGAACTTTAATAGTAATTACTAGAGCAGCCGACATTCCTAGTCAAGTTCAATGCATACGAGACTACTAGGCGTGAGAACCGCATATCTTAGTGTGTTTTCCATATATATGCAATGCGGTCTGATCCTCGCTAGTCAGTTTGCCCTCGTGCATGGATTGTGATCATGGAAGGTCGAAACGCGTCAGTGTGTGCGACTGGCGGTAGTATTGTTGTTGTCCGACTGGTTAAATACGACAGTAAGAAAGTATTTTAACGAATGCCCACCCAACAGTCAGCAATCATATGTTCGAAATGCCTTGGATAGCGTTACAACATCTTTAGCCGTACCGTCTCAACATAGGCTACGTGTTTAAAAATGTATTTTTATAGAATCACAATTCTTGTCAACACTGAAAGATATTTACATGATGCCAAAGTATAAAATGCATCATTTATATATAAATAGAAAAAAGTAACGCTTTTACCGCTGTCATATATTCAGATTAGTCAACATAATCACAAACATGGCTAGCTAAAATTATTCAGCATGATTTTCAAATTCTCTTTTAACTTCAATTCAATTTCAGCCCATATCCGCCTGAAATCTCGCAGATTATGTATGAAGTGCATATCCATTGGTCTTTATATCTAGAAAATTCAGATTAGAAGCTTAATCTGCCACTATCCAACACTTGAATATTGCTAACGCCCGTACCCGTGTTCTTTGTTTACTATGCATATTTTGGCACGTGAGTAATGTAAGAACTCTAACACTAATGCACCAAATAGCCATTAGGCAGCATTCACCTGGTTTGCAAATTATTGCGAATTTTTAGCACTTTGTTTATAGGCAACTATATAAAATCGAGTTTATTTCTGTACAGTAATGTAGAAATCAAAATAACAATTAATAGTGCTTGTTTATTTTGTCAAAAATCTCATATTTTGAAGCTCAGATAGCACACGGTTGCAATTGATTCAAATGTTTTTATATAATAAATATAAACGTGGACTAATACGTCAGCTTAGGGGGGAAAATGTGATATTCATAAAAATCTATCTTATGTTAACGCATATATTTAGTACGGTATCCCAAATAAAGTAAGCAACATGCACAGCGGATATATATTTACATTAAAATATTATCGGAAAATTTTTTTGAGGGTCTTAACTGTTAAACCTTAATTAGAATCTACGTAACATTTACGGTTCACACTCAGAAAGTTTATGGCATTAAAAACATTGACACTAATTTAAATACTGTTAAAAACGACTTATTGAATATGCTTAATTGGATTGGAGTATAATAATTATATACCTGGCGTTTTATTCCATGAATGCAAATTACTCGATGCGAGATTGAGGCCAGAGCCACTTGCTTGCGACATAACAGCTATATCGTCACAACATCAGTTATCTTTTATTAGAATGCTTAAATAGTCACACATGAGTGTAAAACCCGGTAATCAGTCTATATAGAGATAGTAGATGTTTTAACGAAATTACAATATATTATCCATATCAAGAGATAACATAACTCGAGAAATAGCAAAGTTAAAACATTATACGACACAGATTTGACAAACCCGCTTGCTATCCATAAGACGAATTAAAACAATTAAGAATGCAAATTACAAAACAGAGTTGGCAAAACAATTTGATTAAGGCTAAATTAAACGAAAAAATATCGTTCAATGCATATTCTGCACTGCGTCTCACATTTTTGCAGCACGACCAGAATTATTGTGATAGCCTAAAAGAAAACCAAAAACTGTTCTAGTTCAGTGGCCCCTTACCTATTCAAGTCTGAGAGCCCCATAGACGCCAGATCGCTTGAAGTCCTCAAATTCACAGTAGAGTCTGATATGCTAATATTTCCATTTACATCTCCTAGGTTCAATTCCGCAATATCCTGCACTAACCTACTTGTGTCCTCAAATTTAATACCGGTTCCCATGACTTATTGGTTTAACAAGTAAATCGGCACTTAATGTTTGGCAATTGGAATACGAAAGTAGAATCGTATTAATTCACGAACAAATAATCTGGAAGGAGATAAACGTGAACAACAGAATTATCAAATTACCTGTTCCAGGACGTCTCTTTTCTGTATGATAGAATATTAGAACAAAAGGCAATTTTATCAGGAATGTATTGTTGAGATGCATTCGTGTTACTAGAGAAAAATGTTTAAAATGCAGCAGACCAAAATAAATAAGACCAGTCAAGGTGCGAGACACTCGAAAACTGAAAATGGCGCACAATTCAAAGTCAAGTATTTAAATAAAGAATGTTCTGGAAAATTATTTTCAAATAAAATTCGTTACAATCAGCCATGGTGGTTTAAATTTATCAGTCAATGTTATTTTACATATGGCGGAGGATATAATTTCCTCCACATATACCACCTTCTCAAAAAAAGACGGCTTGTAATAGACGTAATCATAATTCTTCGTCTGACGTGGCACTCTTGCAGAACGAGTTGTGCATAATGGCGCCCCTGAAGTCGTCATCTCGACCGGTACAGTATTCATCTGGTATTGACAAATAGTTTTCATGCTGTGATCCAGTAGAATAAGATTTTGCCTTATTAGAAAACGTGTCTTCTGAGTTCTGCATGTCATTATGTGCCTGTATGGTTGGATTGCACACATCAGATTCGCTCATAGAACGACGGTCATTCAACTCATCTGTTAATTCAGTGATATTGTCTATCCAGATAAACTGGGGTATGCAACGATCCAACGTAACACAATCCTCAATGCCATTTATTTCTATGATGACATTCTTGTCAGTCATCCTCTTGACCTTGTATGGTCCTTTATAAAATGGTGTCAGGCAGTTCTTCCTATTTTCATTAGTTATATACACATGCGAAGCCGATTTTAGATCAGAGGACACATAGCATTTGGATTTTGCTTTTCTAGTCTTGGTCGGAGCTAAACGACACATCTTATCTCTAAGTGCTCCTACGAACCAATCAACATAACTAGAAGCCCAATCAAGACTACTTAGATTTCTATTAGAAGATCTCCATGCAAACTTAATGGTTCTCCATAAACCAGTTCTGCTATGGAAGTACCTAATTGTGCCCTATAGCTATTGCGCATGGCGAGTAGTACCATAGGAAGATCGTGTATCCAGCTTGTTCCACTAGTACACCTTAATGCAGCTTTCAGTTCACGATGTAGCCTTTCTACCATCCCATTCGCTCGTGGGTTATACGCGCTAGTATGTATTATAGTGGTTCCCATGATGTTGAGGGATCTAACGAAAAGCTCTGACATAAATTGGCTACCGCGATCACTAGTGACCTTTTCCGGAATACCATAACGCGATATCCTATTATGTAGAAACGCGAACAAAACTTCTTGCGCTGTCATGTCTTTTAAAATCGCCACTTCAAATTGACGACTAAATCTATCTACCATAGTCAGCAAGTATTTGTTTCCGTTTACTTCAGGCATCTCAACAATGTCTATGTGTACGTGTCTGAACCGTCCATTTGGTATTCCAATGTTCTTTATCTCGGTTCTGGTATGTCTCCACACCTTACACGTTTGACACTTGGCACAGGCTCTTACCCATACCCGTATGTCTTTAGACATGTGCGGCCATACGTATCTGTCGTTGATCAATCGAATGGTGGCTTTAATGGATGGATGACCCATGTCATGCAACACTTGGATAATCTTGGCCCGTAACTCCAATGGCACATATGGTCGTGGTTGACTTCTAGATGTTTCGCATAACAACCACTTGCCACTTATGAGCTTACGAAACATATCCTGGTCTTTTAGATAATACTAATGTAAACGGATCCGATCCTTGCGCTTCCTCGGTTTGACTAACAAAATCATGCATTTAATCATCTAAACTCTTCAATGGACCTTGAAATATCAGCTCGACATCAGCTTCATTCGGTCGGCTAAGTGCATCGGCTACCACATTCTCTTTACCAGCAATATGAGACACAGTGAAATCGAACTCTGCTAACCGTGTTATTTGGGAATTTACTCTACGAGAGTAATTAAGCCTAGCTGTTTTACCAAGTATGCTGATCAATGGCTTATGATCGGTCAATAACTTAAACTTATGACCATCTAAGTAATGCTCGAAGTGTATCACTGCGGCATACACTGCTAGAAGCTCTTTGCCAAACGTATCATAACTTTTTTCTCGATCATTAAGCTTAAGGCTATAAAACCCAATCGGTCTTACTACGTCCTGATCTCTTTGCTGTAGCACTGCCCATAATGCAACATCTGAGGCATCTGTGATTAGCTCGAAAGGTTTTTCCCAATCTACAGATGCTAATGTGGTTATGTCACTTAACATTTCCTTGGCCTTTTGAAAATTTTCTTGGTCTTCTGGACTCAAGTTTATAGGCCAAGACTTCTTGATCGTGCTCTGTTTACGCGTGATATGGCGTGCTAACGATCCAAGAATTCCGGCTAGACCTGGAATGAATCGACGGTAATAGCTGATCATACCCAAGAACCTTCGCAACTGGCGCACGGTTCGGGGTTCCGTTACGTCCTTTATAGCTTGGATCTTATCTTCCAAAGGTTTAATTCCGTCTTTGGAAAGTATATGACCAAGGTATTTAACTGAAGAGCAACCGATATTACTCTTATTAGGTTTGACCACTAATCCATATTGTTCCAGCCTGGTCAAAACCGTTTCCAAATGCGTACGATGTTCGTCTCGTGAGCGACTAAAAATTATTATGTCGTCTATATATACCCTCGCAAATGGACAACTCTGAAGGATTTCTTCAGCCAAACGCTGGAATGTCTGACTGGCATTTTTCAAACCAAAAGGCATTCGAAGAAATTCATGCGATCCTCCTCCTGGAAATCTGACTGCGGTGAGTGGTATCGAACTTTCCTCCATTGGTACCTGATAGTACGCTTTCTGGAGATCTAAAGTTGAATAAACCTCATATTCCATTATATCTCGGAGTAAAGTACTCTGGTTAGGGAGAGGATAAGAATCACCCTTCGTCACTGACTTTAATAGACGATAATTTCCACAAACCCTCCATTGACCCGGTTCAGGTTTGGGAACTACCACTATTGGGGAAGCAAAATTGGAATTTGACCTTCTACAAATCCCCTCTTTGCGCAATTGGTGAAATTCGGACAAAGCAACCTGTTGCTTGTGTTGTGCCAATGGTTGAGCCTTTGGTGAACAAGGCAACGGAGCCACCAATTCTATCTGGTGTTCTACTCCTGTCTTCAAACCTATCCTTTTGGCACTGAAAGGTTGAAACACGGCTAGGTGCTTCTCGATTATATCGGCAAAGTCATGTGCGACTGTTGGACGAGGTAAAAGAACTGTTCTAACTGCCGATGTGTTAGACTCAGTAGGTGTTGATATCCCTACGCCTTCTGCGATAGTCCTAGCTTTGGGGTCTAATGTCAGCTTGAAAGGTGTCAAGAAATCCATGCCAATGATATGGTCCTTGACATCGGCTACTAGATAATTCCATCGGAAGGTAAATTTCTGGCCTAACGTTACCGACATTTCTTTCATCCTTTTCACTCCTATCGGACTACCGTTAGCGGCCCATAGTTGATAATCAAATGTTGGGCAATCTGCTTGCACCACGTCTGACCTCACTATGCTTACATCAGCACCCGTATCAATAAGAAAATATAATTAAGATAATTCGTCTTTTATAATGAACTTGTTGCTGGACAATCCGGCAATGTTTTCCAGATCTCCGCTTAGTAAGAATCTGATCCTTTTGCCTTCTTCTTCGGTGCTATTTGATCTAATCGCATCTTTTGCTTAGAGTATGCCTTTTAAAGGCATATATGGGAGCCTTTGCAATGGAACCCCCCCTACGGTTCCTACTAGCGGGGGTTTTGTCCATTTCCCGGTGATGGATTTCTCTCTACCGGTTTAGTGCTTCCTTTCTATTTGGGTCCACCTAATGGCGGGTATATAAAATTTTCACCTTGGCACTTCGCACTTCGTCCGTACTCGCAATGTGTCTTACACCATCCGCGTGGCCCTTCGTAGCGTTGACGCGAGCGATCCCTCGACGTCTAATATACCTATCCTGACTCTGAATTTGTGCAATATCACTACGTAAGCTAGAAACTTCTCTACATAAGAAACGCAAGATTTCTTGTATAGTCAGTTTGTTTTCGGTATCTGCCCTGACTGGCTGCATTGTGACAGAATCTGCTATTACAGCATGTACTTGTGGTTCCTGTTGTTTATACACGCCGTCTAACCCGCTGAGTTTAGTTGGCCAATCAATGCTGATTGTGTCAAATACTTCTAATGCTGTTCTAAGCCTAATTGGTAGCTCAGCTGTGAAAATGGAGTTGACTACATCTCTAGATATATTCAACCTGGAAGCTTTTGTGCAAAGGCGTTCATAAAACTCAGACGGTAATTGACGCCCCATTTTTTCTAAGCGTAATAGTTCGCACATTTGCGCCGATCTTCCAGGCTGATATCTCTGTTTAATTTCAGCCATTAATAACTCAAATGCATTGTACGGCTTTTCTTCCACAGTTCTGTCTCTGAAATTTTTCTAGGCATTTCGGAAATTTTCAGGCAATGCCATCCATGCTGCAACAAATATCTCCATCTGGATTTACAATATTATAAGCACTAAATATCATTTGGGCATCTCCTACCCAACTTGAATGTTTTTCAGATTTGTACTGCGGTAGACTTAAAATTCTTGGACTGGCGCGGTCGCAAAATTTTGTTGAGACCCCCAACCTATTCGAGCCTGAAAGCCCCATAGATGCCAGATCGCTTGAAGTCCTAAAATACACAGTAGAGTCTGATAGGCTTATATTACCGTTAAGATCTCCAGGGTTCAATTCCACAATATCCTGCACTAACCTACCTGTGTCCTCCAATTTAATATCTTTATCCTTGGGTAATTAGTTTACCAATTAAATCAACACTTAATGTTAGGCAATCGGAATGCGAACGATGTTTCTTGGCAATTCCCGAACAAATAATCTGGAAAAAGATATATGTAAACAAAAGAATTTATCAAATTACCTGTTCTAGGACTTCTCTTCCCAATATTATATTATATTATAACCAAAGCAATTAATGGATGAATATATTTGATGAGATGTATCCGAGTTACTAGAGAAAATGTTAAAATGCAGCAGACCAAAATAAACAAGACCAGTCAAGGAGCGAGACACTCGAAAACTGAAAATGGCGCACAATTCAAAATCAAGTATTTAAACAAAGAATGTTCTGGAAGAGTAAAGAGAAAAAATTCTTTTTAAATAAAATTCGTTACAATCAGCCATGGTGGTTTAAATTTATCAGTCAATGTTATTTTACATATGGCGGAGAATTTAACTTCCTCCACACTAGGTTAGCTTGTAGAGGAAGATATATCTTCCGATAAAATTAAAGTGACATTCATTGATAAATTTAACCCACCATAGGTGATTGAAACAAATATCATTTAAAAAGAAATTTTTCGTTTATTTTCTAGAACATTCTTTGTTTAAATACGTGACAGTGTATATACTTATAGTTTTGTGTTTAATAAGAATATAATAGAATTAAAACCATTTTATGTAACAAATGAAACAACAAAACTTAAGTTTCGCAATAAAATTTGCCCATAAATATCTTAATTAAAGCAATATATTATCTCATTCGACAGATTGTTAAAATATAAGGCAAGATACTTTATCACAAGTATAAATAGTTTTCCTCAGTTTTTTGTCGTTCAAATCACAATATTTACTATTTTTTCTCCTGAAGAACTGTTTTTTGTTGATATATTGTCTTCTATTGTTATGTCCGCTAACTCGATCCATGGCTGCACATCGACCCTTGATTTATCCACCTTATCATTTAAAGCCACGATCAGTTCTTCAATTAATATTAAATTAATATATTTAAAAACAGTAATTTCATATCGTATTTTAATTTAAAAATTTCCTTGTTTTGCAGTTAAACTTTGGAAAAGACATTAGATAATTTAGGATTACTTACCAATAATATGATAAATCCACAAAATTGAAAATTTATCATGAATGCAGCACGGGTTTGCAGAACAAATCATGACATGAATAAGTTTGCACCTTACTGCGTCATTAATTTAACTTGCTAATCTAAGCAAATATATTGTCAAATTTGGTCAACAAAAGATGTAAACACTTTATAGTTTTTTTCAATTTTAGAATTTAATCATGTAAACGAGATCATAACCGGAGATTTTTCACCTATAATGCGTAGTAATTGATTATATATAGAAAAGAAAACCACACATGTTCCATCAAATAAATCACAATAAAAAGAAAATTTCCAATACATAAAAGACATCACATCCTGCAACAATATCACTGCGTACACTAAAACAAATTTTGAAACAATTATATTAATAAGGACAAAAACTGTATTTCTAATGAATCGCAATTATACTGTAACACGCGGCTCCGTGTTACAACCCAACGATGTTTGATACAGTGCTCTTTAAGGTCAAATAATCTAAATCTGTTCTTATAAAATATTTCTCTTAACTGTGATTTTAGGAACAATCTCTGTTAGTTTCAAGCAGTTTTAATCGATATTTCTTGAACTGCAATTTTATTTGGAATTAACAGCGTTTTTTTTAAAGGACAGAACCGCGCGCGATCCGCGAGGATCACGCGGTGGACTATTGTGTCACTGCGGATTTATTTCGCTCAGTTGGATTATTCACAATTTTACTGTTATCAGTTAACTGTGCCATTCAGAATTTCAGAGAATAATAGATAATAATAATGACATGAATTAAACCATTGCAAGAGGTAACTAAATATTCGTGAGTTTTTTGTCATTGAAGTCTTTATACGGTTTACATATTCCTTTTTAGTGATAACTTTTAACCTTGATTCCATTCATGTCATCATGTATTTTCAATCGAGTCTTTTGTCATTGAAGTCTTTATGGGGCTTACCCCTTCATTTTTAATGATAACTTTTAACGATGACTTTTTCCATGTCATCATATGTTTTAAGTCGATGGTATAAATACAGTTCAATTCAGACATTTGTGTAAGAATAACTACTTGTGTGCAAAACATTTTTCTTTATAAACATAAATCATTTTACTATGTTCATATTGTCATGTATTTTTAATCGTTTGACTATTCTCATTCAAATCCAGACATTTGTGTAAGAATAACTACTTGTGTGCAAAACATTTTTCTTTATAAACATAAATCATTTTAACTTTTGTCGTCTAGAAGACGGAAAATTTAGTTTAACTGTGAATAGTGTTTAAGACCTATTTTTGCATAAAAATCTATTTTGACAGCTGACTAACATATATTCAATTTGGACTAACTGTGAATTATATTGCTATTTGCAACATTATATCTAATATATGTATGAAACCAAGTTTCGGCTTTCTCATATCAACCATCCGAAAAGGATCAGAGACTGATTAGGCGCACGGGTAGTAATAATAGCCACCATTGATATGTAGGACGGGTATAAAATTCACGAACTAGATACCACCCCCGGAAATTGACCCCTACAATACAATTATTGGTGATATAAATAATAAAAGATTTGTCAGCGATCTGATCTGATAATTGAAAATATTAAGGAACAATTCGTGTGTATATTTACGCATTAGTGAAAACCAGGTTTAACAATTGTTTACGTAGATTGATAGCTAATAGAATGATATAATGCATAGCTTTTGTAATAACAAAATACAGATAGTAGATACAATAATTTCAAGAAGATGTGTCGCTGATCTCATTTATTCATGCATTTGTTTAGTAATGAGAAAGTATTGTCATAATCAAAATTCAAAAATCAATATAATCGTCAATATTTCGCAGTTCAGTATGCAAAAATTTGAAAGGCATTATAGATGAAGGCGTTTCTCTAAGCCAAAGTAGTAATTTATCGTGAATTTTATAAATTATCGAGGAAAAAATATCTTTTCCGCAATATTTCCTACAAAAGTGGGAGAGATTACCAAACATCCGGACCTAGTTCCTACCGCTTGAATATTTCTTATTGGATTTATATAGGCTCCTGTCCACTGATTCAAGTTAAATACATTTATACAATAGGACATCCTCCAAAACCAGAAAGATTGCAATGAAACGAATTGTAATCTGCTGGCATATATGGTGCATGGACCCAAGGCTAATACGTTTTTTTAAACAAGATAGTATTTATTTATTTTTAAATATGAGTTTAACGCCTGAGAGATTTATGCATGTTGTACTATACATTTGTTTCAAAATTGAAAAATGTTACAAAAAAATGTTAACTTAATTTCAGACTTAGAATAGAATAGAATAGAATATCTTTATTTGGATTCAAACCACACATGTTCCATCAAATAATAAAATTGGAAAATGTACAATATATATTTAAAAAATTATCACATCACATATAATTGTGCAATTAGTCATATATAGATAAGTATATCTCACTAGTTGTACTATAAAACAAAACAATAACAGAAAGAACGGTTGTAGAGAATTATAGATACATTATCAAAATGGGAACAATTAAGGTATAATTCGAGTGAAACATTATCCAAAAATTTGAGAACCATGACTAGCAATTGGTGTATGTATTGTTGACTAACATGATGATATAATGCACAGTATTTCAAAAATGATAAAACAAAACTTGGAAATGAAAATCTCAAGAAAATCTGTTTCCGATAACAATTATGCTTGTCTTTTATTCAACAATTAGAAAGTATTATCATAATCAATATAAAAAATATCAGCAGGATTGTAGACTTTTTCAAGTTCAGTAGATAAAAATTTAAAAGACATCTTACACGGAGGCAATTCTCTAAGCCCCTTTGGCAATTGGTTATAAATTTTGTAGATTTTCGAGAAAGAGAATAACTTGCTTGCTACATTCCCCACCAAAGGAGGAGATATTGCCAAATGTCCAGATCTAGTTCCAACTTCATGACTCTTTCTTATCGGAGTCATATAGGCACCAGTACACTGGTTCAGATGGAAAACTTTTATGCAATAGCACATCCTCCGAAACCACAAAGATTGCAATGACACAAACTGTAATCTAGAGGCGTATATAGTGCAGTAGATGGGACTAATTTGTTCCACAACTTTTCTTTGTACAGCTTCTATCTTATTGGACAATCCCTTTTTTTAATGGATTCCAAGTAGCAACAGCATATTCTAGTATTGGTCTAATCCATATGATATACATTTTAAGTTTTATGTCATTCGATAAGATATTTCGATTTATTAGTGCCCATTTTTCTTGGCATTGCCTACTATTCTTTCAATATGTCTCTCAGCAGAAGCTGTACATTGAATAGTTATACCTAAATCCTTAATTTCTTGCAAAAGTTTAATTTCAAACACATCATTAATCACTGCATCATGCAAATAAACATAATGAAAGTTTGTTCTGTTACCTATTTTTAAAGCTCTCGTCTTTTTATTGTTTATTCTCAGCACTAGCGTAATCAAATATCTACTCAAATCATACAAATCTAATGTCACATTATTTTTGGAGAATTCGACATTTTTGGATCAATTGGGAAGATTATTTTCAAATCATCAGCAAATTTGCAAACTCGACCGTTAAGGATCTTAGTTTCCAAATGTGTAAACACAATTTTAAATAAAATTCGCCCCAAACTTGATCCCTGTGGAACTTCACTCGTTACTCGTTTCGATTTTGATATCAAATCGTTTACTTGAATACTCATTCTTCGATTATATAGATAGTATTTAAGTAATCTAAAAATATTCGGATCAATATTCAACAAATTAATCGCATTCAAAATAGCATCAAAAGATATAGAGTCAAAGGCTTTTGAAATATTTATAAATACAAATAATGCATCTAATTTATTCTCATCTAATGAAATTACATATTTCCACATAGAGAGCATATTAGTAGTTGTCGATCTATTTTTCGTAAAGCCATGTTGACATAAATCAAAATCAGCCGGCAACATACATTCTAAATGATCTAGTATCAATCGTTCTATTATCTTCAAAAACGAAGGGATAATGGAGATTAATCTATAATCACTGGCGCACGTTGGCTTATTTACTTTTGGCAACGGCTTAGCTACTATCGTTAGTATATCGATTGGTAATTTCCCTTTCATCAAAATTCTATTTATAAAGTTGCAGAGTGCACTCCTAAAAGTTAAGGGTAATTGAAGTAGGTTATCAATCGAAATACCAAAGTGATCTTTTTGTTTTTTTTTATTTGATTTTTAACATCAATTTTATCAATTCATCACTGTCAATATGTTTTCTTTGTACAGCTTCTAGTTTGTTTGACAAAACATTTTACATTTGGCTCCAAGTAGCAGTGGCATATTCCACTATAGGTTTAATTCATATAATATACATTTGTTATCACATATAATTCGATAAGATATTTCAATTTATTAGCGCTTTTCTGTTTTTAACAATCTAATTTTTTTCAAAATTCCTCTCTCGGCAAAATTTGTACATTGAATAGTTATGGTTAAATCCTTGTTTTATTCCTGAAGTTGAATCTGAAACACATAATTAATCACAGCATCACAAAGTTACCCATAATTAAATTCTGTCCTATTGCAGATTTTTAATGCTTTCGTGTTTTACTGTTTATTCTCAATAGACATGACTATTCTATGTGCAGCGTCCGACGAGAGACATATTGAAAGATTAGTTAGCTGTAATAAGAACAGATGGGTGCAAATATATAGAAATGTCTTATTGAATGATATAAAATTACAAATGTATATTATATGTAATAGGCTGATATTGGAATATGCCGCAGCCTCTTGCTAACCAATGAAAACAGTGTTGTCAAACAAGCTAGAAGCTGTACAAAGAAAATGTATTAAACATATTAGACCTGATTTCTGCATCATATATGCCAGCAAATCAGAAAGGCTTCTATCTAAGATGCCCTTCGAATTTTTATGTACTATAACAGAAAATATACGATTCTATTGATCAATTTTATTTTTATTATGACAATAATTTTCGTGGTTAAACAAAAGACAATGATAAATGTAGCCAGCAACACATTTTTATATCTATTCTCTGTATTACTATATTGTAAATGCTATGCATTATATCATCATATTAGCCATCATTACAAATAAACAATTGTTAGTCATGGTTCTCATTTATGTAATAAATGACATTTGAATTGTATTCTAATCTTCCCAATTATCTGGTCAGAAAGCTCTCAATTATAAAACTATTATCATTTATATCTTCCCTTATTTAATCCATGGGATCGATTAAAAAAGACAGTTTTTGTCCTGTTTATAATAACTGTAGCAATATATGATATAGCGCACGCAGTTATATTATTGCTAGATGTTCAGATGTTGATAAATCAAATAAAAAATATTTAGATTTACTTATTTATATGAGAATTATTGGACAAATTTTTGTGATGTGATATATTTTATCTGTTGTACGCTGTCTAATATTATTATCTATTTAATAGAACATGCGTGGTTTGAATCGAAATAAAGATATCCTATGCAATTCTATAAATGCTAATGTTAACATATACCTTCTCATTTAATACAAATCTAGTGTTATGCTATCTTTAGAGAACTGGATATTTTTGGATCTATTGGAAAGATGACATTTACATCATCAGCAAATTTGTAAACTTGACAATTAAGGAACTTAGTTTGTTAATGCGCAGATATGTTTTTAGGTAAAATTGGTCCCAAGCTTGATCCTTGTGAAATAGCACTTTTAAAAATACAGTGGTCTTGATCTCAAATTATTTACTTGAATATACATTCTTCTATTTTATAATTAATACCTGAGTAATCTAAAGATATTAGAATCGATATTCAATGCATCAATGCAAAATGTAAAATAACATTAACTGATAAATTTAAACCACCATGGCTGATTGTAACGAATTTTATTTAAAAAAGAATTTTTTTTCTTTTATTTTCCAGAACATTCTTTGTTTAAATACTTGACTTTGAATTGTGCGCCATTTTCAGTTTTCGAGTGTCACCTCCTCGATTGGTTGTATCATCTGTTGATCTGCTGCTATTTTAAACATTTTTTCTCAAGTAAAACGAATACATATTAACAATATATTTCTGCTATAATTGTCTTATATTCTGTTATTGAAGCACACATAAAAAGGACGTTCTGGAACAGGTAATTTAATTATTCTGTTGTTCACGTATATCTCATTCCAGATTATTTGTTCGGGAGTTGGAGCAAGACAACTTTCGCATTCCGATTGCCTAACATTAATTGTCGATTTAATTATTAAACTAACCAGACATGGCGGCTGATATTAAATTTGAGGACACAAGTAGTTTAGTACAGGATATTGCGGATTTGAATTTAGCAGATGCGAATGGAAATATAAGCACATCAAACTCTACTGTAAATTTTAGGACTTCAAGCGATCTGGCATCTATGGGGTTCTCAGACACGAATAGGTTAGGAGCCTCAACAGGATCGTTAGAATATCGATTTGTATTTTACGCTGCTGCAAAATTCAGTGTATAAATGCACATAGCGCATACATAAAAGTTAAATGTAAGTGAATTAGGTTATCAATCTATATACCAATCTCATATTTTTGATATTAGATTTTACTTTTAACATTAATCTTACCAATGAACAACTTCCAATAAGAAGTTATGATTTCTTGTTATAAGATAAAAGCGTTTGATCAATAATGTAGCTTTCATACTGTGGATTACATATCAAATTACAATATAGTGCTTCAAATTCACAGAGAAATACATTCTCAGTTTTTTTTCCATAGGTAAGATTAACTTCAATTTTTCTTTATATTTACTGTAATCATTTCAAAATTTGTATCGAAGTCTAGGATTGCTCTTTAGTTTAACCAATATGATTCGTTCTGATCTTTTACGGGTTGCCAGTAGTGATGAATTAATTTCATCATGAATCAAATCTAAACTCATTTTTAAATATTATTATTAAGAGTAAATTTTAGTGCATTATCTCATTTAATTCTTAGTTTACAGAATTTTCTTGCTATTCTTTTCGATATGGTATCCGTAAGCATAGAATTATGAAATAGATTACATAATAATATTGAAACCAAAGAAAAATATCAGTTTCTTTTGAAATGTGAGCTTTAATAAAATTCATTGTACCCTTCCTGTGTGCAAAAACAAAAAGAAATTTTACCAGATATAAGAAAATTTTCTTTCTCATGGTCTTCTCAAATATCTACTCATGAACATATATTTATATATAAATTGGAAAGCAAAACAAGATAGAAATATGTGAACAAAGAGAGTGTGAAAAATAGAAACCAATCAAATTGCGTGCGTCACATCCAATTCAAGCTCAATGCTTGTACGTGCTTCTTCTGCTTACATAAATCCGGCTGCAATTTGATTATCCATAAGGTTTAGTATGTGGCTAGCTCCCTTTTGTTTTTGCATTTAGTAATTTCTTTGAATGCTACGTCTGGAGAACATACGTGCGTTGTTTCGATGATGTGTTGCGCAATAGCAGACGTGTATTCACCATTTGATTTAAAACAGGCGTTTAATTTGCAATGTTCTCTCATTCAAGTAATTAACCGTCTGGTCGATCGGCCTACGTAAGTTGATCGACAACTTGCGCATGTATATTGGTAAATAATATTTGATATCGACATTAACGGCTGTTTCTCTTTGATTGCTGGTAAAGGCCAGTGTGTTACCCTAAATAACACTCGTAGTTTGGCTGCATTAAATGTGCGTGTCAATGCTGCTTCAACTTTCTTTTGTGCCATTCGGGAAACTGCATCCCCCTTAAATGGGATGTTTAGGTAGACGGTTTTCTTTTCTGGCCCATAATACGTCTATTTCTGGTTAACTCCCCTTTTAATAATTGATTCAATTAATTGTCTGGGATAGCCATTAGACATTAAATCGTTAATTGCTTTATTATATTCATTTTCTTTAGAATCTTGACTAACCAACCTGTCAATTCTTGAAAAGCAAACACGAACTGTTGATAATTTATATTGAAATGGCACAAAACTGCTGTAATGCAAATACTGTGCAGACCATGTTGGTTTATGGTAAATTGTTCTGTTTAATTTACCATTAGTTTCTTTCTTTAATAGTACATCTAGGAAAGGCAGACAGTCATCTTTCTCGTGCTCTGACGTGAAGCCGATATTCTTATGTGCTTTGTTGAAACTTTGAAGCAATGTTCGTGATTGCGACTTGTTCTATATATATATATATATATATATATATATATATATATATATATATATATATATATATATATATATATATATAGAAAATACAATTAAACAACAATTGATTGCAAGGCTAGTGGCAACAATTCCATAAATCAAGTTTGAGAGATTGAAGTAAACAACAATTCCATTGTACTGAACCATAAAAAAACTACCACCAGTCGCACGCACTGACACGTTTTGACCTTCCATGATCATCATCAGTGTACGATGGCAAACTGACTAGCGAGAATCAAACCGCATTGCATGGCTGGCGGAAGTTTTGTTATGTTATTCGACAACTGGTTTAATACAATGGGATTTATGTTTACTTCAAGCTCGCAAACTTGATTTAAATAAATGTTACCATCACCCGCCCAATCAATTATTGTTAAATTGTATTGCCTATATATGTATATGTGGCTAAAGCTGCAAACAGTTAATGTTCGTGACTGCATAGAAATTGTGCACCCGACATTTCCAGTCAAGTTTAATGTATGCGAGACTGCTAGAGGAGAGAACCGCATATATAAATTTGACTTCCAAATATATTCAATGCGGTTTGATCCTCGATAGTCAGTTTGCCATCGTAATCTGATGATGATTTTGGAAGGTCGAAACGCGTCAGTGCGTTGCGGCTGGCTGCAGTTTTGTTAAGTTGTTCGACGACTGGTTTAATACAATGGGATTGGTGTTTACTTCAAGCTTGCAAACTTGATTTAAAGCATTAGTTATTTCACACTTTTGACGTTCGTCAAAATAAAATATGATACAATTGTATTCATGAGAATCAAAAATACATTGCAATGAACTGCATTACTCCAGGTATACCTTCAAACTTGAATACGGTGGTCTATAGGCAGCTGTAAGAAATGAATTATCAATTTGAATTGTATGAAAATCAATAATATTATTTTAATAGGTTGTTTAGTATTATATAAGAATTTCGAATATATAGGACTTCCTCATTGTTTAAGTAGAGAATAAAATGGAGTACTCATTATATGATTCTCAATATCATTATTGAGCCATGTCTTGGTTAAAATTATAAAGTAAAAATTATTTATTTTAACAAAATTAGATAACATTAAATTTTTATTTTTATAATCACAAATGTTCCCTTAAAATGTGGAAAAACCAAATACAGTGATCAACTTTTCTATTCTTTCAATCTCTTTGTGTTTTTGATCATCCCCTTGTATGATTTCGTTTCTGTTATCTCCATTATCTTTTCAAACACATTTAACAATGTCCCTTTATTGTCGATCCATTTTTTAATTTTTTTATGAGAATTAAGTTAATGCGTTTATATTTAGTGATTAGTTTGACTTTCCATCAGTTAGTTGATTCAAATCGAATAATGGCTTGAAATTATTGTCGACTTTCATCTTCCTTTGAGCCGCAAATGTCCTTTGGGGAAACATCTTGTCGCGGCTAATATAAATTCAATTAAATGTAATTACATCATTTTCATTGCTATTCAGTTCGTCGAGTTGTTCATTTGTCGGTCGTTTTGATAGTTTAAAATTATCGGCCTTAAAAGATGTTATTCTTTTGCCAATTCTGTAGCATTCGATATTGTCAGCATCAAAAGTTTCATCTTTCATTTCAGTCAATGCCATCATTTATTTAGTAGTTTCATCTTCTGACGATTAAACGATATTATTTGGTTTTGCTTATTTGTTCTTGTATTAACCTCATTAGCAATTAAATTTTGAAAACGCTCTTTTGAGAATGAGCTAATATTCTTATTATTTCTTTCTGTGACGACAGATCCAACTTCACTCCATGGTCGTATTTTTTGTGAAAATTTCACAAATTTTATTTTTATGTTATTGTTATCCACTAGCTGTGTTGCGTTTCTGAATTTCGATTCAACAAGGTCTTTATTCTGTCCCAATGTGGTATTTTGTAGAACGTTCAACTCAAATTTCATTCGCTTATTTTCGAATAAGTTATCGTCCATTGAGGCCTTCAAACCAAAATTAATTATTCAAAATTCACGTTGGGCAAAACCGGTGTCATGTTGATTTTTAATTTACGCTATGGAATAAAAAAACTCATAGTGATGAATAGTTGGACTATATGCATTACCAAGTACCTCTCATAAGTCCATACCGTACCAATTTGAGTGTAACACTAATTAGTTTTATCTTACTGGTAATAAGCCATCGAGATTGGCATTACAATTTGGTTGGCTGAAGCCCTATTACTTACTTATTTACGTGACCTAGCCTTGCTTAATTTGAGGCTAGCATTCCTGTCAATACATGAACCTTATTTCACCAAAGATGACCTAATTGGTAAATTGGAAATAATTCACGCCATAATCGTATACGCATTTGAAATCCATCTAGAATATATTTTCAAAGCCAAAATAAACTGAAAAACTTATATTCCTGGGATTACAAATTCACAAATTAAATGAAAAGGCATAATTTACGATAGAAAAATTATATTAGGATCATATTGTAATAACATTTGTAGATGTATAATGTTGGGAGCTAGAAAGCTAATCTGGTTTTCATAAACAACGACCTCAATTCAAAATGAAATAATGAAAACAATAAATTAAATATAGAAAAAAGTGTTTAAATATTGAATTTTCCAGAAATTATTATAATATTTCAAATATAATTTCTTCCACAAAATATTTCTACAAAGACCCAGCGGAAAATTTAAGCAAATATAATTGTTAATTTATCATCGTGTAGAGTTTTGTTGACTCCCAACATATACGTTCACGTGTTTTTGAAGGCGATTATATTTTGATATGAAACTCTTCCAGAAACGAATGGGTGATTACTCGTATTCGTCTAGTTCCGGTGTCATTAATACATTTTCCGGTGCGTCTGGTTCATACGGTACTCTTCTCACTGGCATTTCCGATCACAGAACTTTTGGGCCCATTATTGGTTTAAATTCTCGGTATCTTCGTCAAACCAGTTTAATTATAAAACTCTTATTAAACTTACCAACACTCAATACTCTTTACTTTACAACTTCTGTGGATAGGCATAGTGTAAATAAAGTTAGTTGAATTTCCGTGAGTTGCAGTTGCGTGTTGTCGCTTTGCACTATCAGATTCGCAATGAAACGATTCATTACCATTTAAAAGTACCATCGGATGTGGATTTGTCTCTTTCTTCTGAATGCTTCAACATCGTTCATAAAAGCCCTGGAAATGAGATACGATCTAATCTTAGAAGATTATATCGAACCTAATTTCCAGTGGTTATTACGAACTACGTTAGTCAAAACGCAGATCAGGTAATTTCAATTAATCCAGGTGCGCACCAAAGAAATTCCTTCAAATTTGATGCGTACTTGGAAATGTGGATCAATCGGATCTTTGCAAAACTAACAGTGCAATGCGATATCCCGCAAACGCAAATCACGGAGGTTCAACATTTGAAGCTCGCAATGTGCAAAGATTTAAGAAAAATAAAGGAGGTTATGCTTAAAACCTATCATCATTGATAAGAAGAAATAAAACCACAAATGTGTATTATATGGATAAAGACTATTTTGGAATATGCAGCTGCAACTTTGAACCAAATTAATAGAAGATCTGAAAATATGTTAGAAGCTGTACTGAGAAGAGCTGTGAAATATATTTTCATTTTTTCTTCTGCAACCCATGACTCTATTTTAAAACCTTTGGCTTTACAATTATTTTTGTTTAGAAGATTAATTCTTTGCATAAATATATTCCACTTAAATCAATGCAAAGACGTGTTTATGAACAAGGTTAACAAGACTCGTTCTAAAAGGATTAGATTGGGCCTATTTGTAATTACTCCGCTTATTTTTGAAAAACTTTCAGGTTAGCTAATCTGATTATCCAAAATTCAATTAATTTTAAATATATTATGCTTTTATTTATATATTCTGTGTCTGTTTCGTTTGCATGGTATTTTTAATTACGTTGATCTCCAGTGTTATTGATAATAAATCTCATATTTTCTAACTTTTTTAGTTTTGAGTTGATAAAAAACAGAAGCTTAGGTCATCATATAATAGTGAAGTACTCTTTTGCCAAAAGAATAGCTTAATATACCATGTATGAATAGTGAAAATTGTCAACCATAATGTTGCTTATATTTCAAAAAATTTAAAAATAAGTTATCATATATTGCATGAATTCAAAGAACTTATAGACGAATTGTATTGTGCAGCATAATTTTGTTTTACTACTAATGTTGTTTTTAAAGTGGTTTTACCAAAAACATACAGATCTACAATTCTACAATCACATTATCCTCTTTGCAATCCAATATAAATTTAAATGTTGGTTAAATTTATCATCAAATTTCATGCACGCACATAGTGGTTTCTCAAATGCTGTTAAAATTAACGTATCTGTTTTGATAAGCCCAAAAATAATTTTCTTATTGCATACATTTTTATGTAACATTTTTACGTGAAACACAGATCTAAAATAGATGTAAACGATCCCACCACTTTAAAACGTTAACACATATCTTCAAGACTTTGATTTTAAATTCATAATCATCGACGTAACTATGAAGTCACTTTTCTACTAAATTTATGAAGTCAAACATATCGTTCGTTATAAAGACTCTCATCATGGTTTTTCATTTAGAATGTTGACATAAACAATGAATGTGTATCCATAGTATTATACACAAGAGTGGTTTTTCCTAACGATTAAATCGATTGGTGTCCTAAAGTTTCCCTTCTCTCTTCTTACAATTATTCAGTTTTTTGCCATAATGCTGACGACATTTAGTATATGTATTGGTGCAGACATATTCTTCAGGGTCGTTTATTGTAGTTAATTTTTTCCCCTTTGCCATAATGCGATTAAATTGCTGTTGGCATCTAAGCTTTCTGGTCAATCATCATCGTTCGTCCAATTAAATTATCGTTAAGAATTTTGCTCTTCTTTTGTTTGGTCAGCCTACTTTGTAGGACATTTTTACTCTAGACCAAATACATTTTTAATAAATTAATTCGTCATTTTTCATATTAATCTCCTCGATTTGCTTGTTATGTGGAATACTGATTAGCTTGACAACAATCATCCCTAAGCGATCCTGCTTGTTTTCATCTATATAAAATATTATTATGTGCATCTCCACTAATAATACTTGGCTTACCCAAATCATCTTCATCGGAGCTCTTATCTAAGTTAAAATTTATCAATTCTTCCTGGTTGTATAACCAATCTGCAATTACAACAGCCAAAATGTTTAGTATGTCATCATTTGTACAATTATTTTCGCATAAAGTTTATTATCCCTCGTTATTAAATCCGCCAACTCTACTCAGTGTTTGACATAAATATTAATTGATTTATTTGCCGCATAGTTGGACTTATTCTCCGAAACATTCACGTTGATCTAGGGCACGTAATAAAATAAAATGTATTACACCTCATTTTAATTAATTTAGAGTTAACTTGGAGCTTGCAACATATAAGTTCATTTATGACCTGAAAGATAAAAAAGACAGAATGAACGGAAAGTGCAATCTCCTGCACATTCGTTTCGTATTTACTGGTGACTTATCAGTTGGAGCCGGTATTACGCTCTTTACCCACTATATATTTTGGTGAGGAATGTAGAAAAATAGGACGGCATAATCTCCTAGAGGAAAGTGAAAACCTACGGAAGGGAAGCTAACATTATACAAAGTCTCGACAATGCGACTTCAGCACTAACTCACTCTATAATATGTATATACCGAGTCTGTATAAGATATCAATACTATGGCTATTCTGTCCGAACCAGATACCAACAGTAAAGTACCAAAAGGTGCATGGCACTAATACTATGGTTGCCGAGTTGGTCCATGGTACTACCATGATGGATTTCAATGTATGCTGGTAGGAGCCTCTACACACTGTAGCTCTAATTAGGGCCATTAAAACTGTTCAATGGTTCAGTGTTGGCTTGTTGCATGCAGTAAAAACGATTTTAAACTCTTCCAGCTTTTTTGTCGTGACACATAAATTCTGTAACGACACAAATTAATTGCCGACATATTGCGTAAATTAAATTAAATTTTATTTACGTTGCACCGATGAGAAAAAATCGAAACTTGCCGATTAACCAATAGTGTGCAAGTAGACATATATTACTATGGCATGGTATTTAAGCACGGCAATTTACCATGCAAGTCAATTGTCGCATTTGCCTTCTGCTTTGCGTTACGCGTGTGCGTTCTGTCGGCCGTCAATACCTACGCTGCTGATTTGATAGTTTCACCAACAATTGGCTACATCCGTGACTCATCTTGTTGCGGTATAACCAGCGAGACAAGCCAATTAATTGCAGAACCTGAACGACGTTATCCACATCGTGATTACAACACTACAAATAGAACGACAACAACCAGAGTCCACCCAAGGCTCTAGGACATCTTCACACTCTGAATAATTCAGGAGAACGCACGACCAGGCCCTGTTAAGGGCCCCCTATCATAACAATATCTATATTCAGAGCACCTTAACCGAGTTTGTAACGTCGTACGGCATTTACTTGAAGACGCGGCGTTTACAAAATTGGCGACCGCGCCAAGATACTGAGTATTGTTCTGATTTGTTGGTATAAATAAAGTTGACTTTCTTTTTCATTTATTTGGGATAAAATAGATTAACATTTACGTTTTCTTTACTCTGATTGTGGTCTTCTGGGAATTTTGTTGGGTATATATTCGGGGATTTTTGGTGAATTTTTTCGGGAGGTATAATAATAATAATACATTGGCATCAAAGGCAAACAAGCCCTCTGTTCAACTTTCCTACGTACAAAACTACACCGTACATACTCGACAGGCTCAATTGCGGATAATTTCAATTTTTGGAAGCAGTTACTGTTACGTGTTTTGTTCTGCACTCATTCAACTGTGGAAGCTATTTGTAGGTAAGCGTTTCATTAAAGTATATTTATACATTTTCATATTGCTTATAAATTTATGCTTTTAAGATCCCGTAAGATTGTTAAAATGTCAGGTCCAATTTTAGATAATGATGTTCCTGTTTGGGATGAAGATAGTGAGCTATTTTTTATGCGCGTAGACTCCGCTTTCTCCCCGTTTCCTGATTATGACAGTCATCAAAAACTATCGAAGGTTTTCGCTAAACTACCTTCTGAATTGCAGCGACGGATTTATCCTAAGCTTGAGGCCACTAGAAAGCTACCTAATCCCATTTTGGGTCTACAAAACGAAGTAGAATCCTTGCTTGGGCCCACAGAAACTGAGCAGATAATAAACAAATATGCGCAGTTAGACATGCCAGATCTTGACCCCATCAAAATACTGAGGGAATTACGGAAACGTTGGTATAAAACCAACATTTCTGACCATGAGGCTAAGGTTGTTTTTATTAACAATCTTCCCCAAACATTAAAACTCTTTGCCAGACAACTCCCCAACACTCTCTCTATAGATGACTTATCTGAGAGATGTGAGTTAGAATATAGGGTTTTGGAACCCAAAGTGAATCAATCATCCTTTTCTTCACCCCCGCAAGATGATAGACTCTCCTCTTTAGAGAGGACAGTGGCGAACATGGCTAAAGTTCTAGAAGGATTGGCCATTACCAAATTCGAGCTAAATAAAGTGAATGCTCGACCCAAATTCGTTCCTAAGCCCAATTATGACAGTAAGCGGCGATCGAGGTCCCCGTAAACCTTTAATAAATTTGCCCCAAAGAACTGGTGTTATAACCACCAGAAGTTTTTTTATTCATGCCAAGTCTGTCTTTGTTGTTCCGAAGAATTTCCGAATGAGTGCCAATTTCCACAGCTGACGAAAGGACAAAAGACCGCAGGCACAAGGGTGCATCAGTATCGGGAAACCTCTGGCGCAGGAAGTAGAAGGCCGTACTTTCTGCACATCAACGGCATCAACGACGCTACAGGGAAGAAGCCAACTACAATCCGACATCCCTGTCGACTCTTTCCGTCCACGCCGAATTTTTCACATGGAGAACCAAACGGACAACGCTTGTCGCAATCACCGGCCTACTTGTTTGCATGACCCGGCCAAGCAGCCCAACGAGCTTCTGCACCTTCTTGATTTCAAAACTGGCGAAGAGTTCATCGTAGACACAGGTGCAGCAGTCTCAGTTCTCAAGGGTGATTCAATGGCCGAGATGTCGCTAGGCGTTCTTCTCGCAACAGCTACAGGCGAACCCATACCAACTTATGGCTGCCGGTACCGCACACTCAACATAGGTCTACGACGTGAATTTCCCACAACTTCATCATTGCCAAGATCTCACATAATATAATAGGCCTTGATTTCCTTCTGAAATTTCGGCTCATTGTTGATCTTGCCAATCAAAAGATCATCGACCCCTCCACCGGATTTGAGCAAAGTTTTTGGAAACTTGCCTCCGAGCGTTTGGATTTACAGGTCACTCTGCCAACCCCAGTGCATCATTCAGCAGAGATATCAGCAGCTCTTCAAAAATACAAGTCGCTTTTTTATCTGAACAAGCCAGAGCTGCGAGTCTCTAACACGAAGCACCATACCGTCACAGAAGGACAACATTTCGCACTCTAGAAGCGACTACTGGCCCCTGCTAAGCTAAAAGCTGCCCAAGAAGAATTCTAAAGGCTTTTGGAAGAGAGAATCATCAGACCATCGAAAAGTTCATGGGCGTCACCAATGCACTTAGTCTCTAAATCAAACGGATCGTACAGAGCCTGTGGAGACTACCGTAAGCTAAATTCAGTGACAAAATCTGATGCATATCCTATTCCAAATATTAACACTTTACTTAAAAAAACTCAACGGCAGCAATTTCTTCTCAGTGATTGACCTCAGACAAACCTACCATCACATCCCGGTAGCACCAGAGGATATCGAGAAAACTGCAGTCATCACTCCATTTGGCCTTTTTGAATATCTTTACATGCCTTTTGGACTTAAGTGTGCTACTCAGACATTTCAAAGATTCATAGACAACATACTTCGCGACGACTCTGCTTATTGTATGTCATATCTCGATGACATTATGTTATTCAGTCCAGATCTAGAATCTCATGCGAAACATCTACGAAATGTCCTCTCACACTTATCCAACCACGGACTCAAGATCAACTGTGACAAGACGCAGATTGCAACTTCATCCGTCGACTTCTTAGGGCATCTTATCACGGCCCAAGGTATTCAACCGCTGCCGTCAAAGACGAATTCAATCAAGAATATCAAGTCACCGAGGACTGTCAGCAGAAAATCCTGGGAGTACTAAATTATTATCGCAAGTTCCTTCCGGGCCTTTCAAAACAACTTTATCCTATGTGCAGGCACCTGCGGCACCAAAAAGGACTTAACGAGAATTCCATCATTGCTTGGTCATCCGAAGACGAGAAATTACTTCGACTCGCCATCAACTCGTTAGCAAATGCCACAAGCTAACACATCCAGATTTTGAAAAGCCATTTCTACTCCCGACTGATGCTTCTGAATTCGCTATTGGAGCCACGTTGGAAAAAGAGATCGACGGAGTTTGGAAGCCTATCAGTTTCTACTCACGTACTCTCCAACCAGTAGAAACGAGGTACGACACTTTCGGTCGAGAACTTCTCGCCATCCACGACGCAGTGCGCCATTTTATCAGCATCATTGGCAGTAGCAGATTTGTTGTTTTCACAGATCATGCACCACTAGTTAGCGCACTTCGAAACGCTACTTCATCTATCGCCAAGTACCCTGCCAGAGTGGAAAGACAGCTTTCTCGTCTAAGCGAATGGCAATTTGACATCTTTCACGTCAAGGGCAAACAGAACTTCATTGCAGATGCCCTGTCCAGGCCAGACGTCTCTCTACAACCTCCTTCGTCGTCACCATTCACTGTCAACTCCGTGGCACTCAGTGAACCTGCACTAACGCCAACTCTCCTGCGAACTGAACAACGCGGTGACATTCACATTTCAAAGATCAATAGCCCGTCACCCAACCAAGTTCATATGCCGTCTGTGGGAAGGCTTACCAATTGTTTACTTCACGGGTACGCAGCCCAACAAGCCAGGTCTGCCGACCAGCCTTCAGAGGAAGGTTTTCGATTCAATTCACTCAATTTCTCACCCAGGAAGCCAAGCGACTGTCCGACTTCTCACAGATCGTTTCTGGGGTCACAGACTTAGGCAGAACGTTAAACGATGGATCTCCGAGTGTGCCATTTGTCAGAAAAACAAGATCACACGACACACTCGTTCTAAGTTGCAACATTTTCGGTCTACTTCTCGCCTAGCCATCATCCACATCGACATAGTTCATCTGACAAAGGTTCAAGGTTTCAGCTACCTTCTAACTATGATCGATAGATTTACACGGTGGCCTGCAGCATTACCTCTTGGCGCCATTTCTGCAGACGAAGTAACTAACGGTTTTATCTCTGCATGGATATCCAATTATGGTGTTCCCAATTAGTTCATCACGGACAGAGGCACTTGCTTCTCATCTGATCGTTTCAAAACCACCTTGCGGTACATGGGATGCATCTTATGCCAGACAACTGCCTACCATCCCCAAGCTAATGGCATGGTAGAGAGAATGCATAGGGAACTCAAAGCAGCTTTACCATCCTCATCCAATAATGGCAACTGGGTCGATGCACTACCTTTAGTTCTGCTGGCCATGCGTTCTCGTACTCGAGAATCCATTAAAACGTCTGCGTCACAACTCTTGTATGACATGGATCTACGCCTGCCTAGTCAGCTCCCACGTCTACTACCGGCACAAGATGACCCACAAGACGAAGCTACCCGCCTTTGACTTCATTTCGGTAACATGTCTGAACAGCAGCCGAGACATACGCCTCGTCCAGTCTTTGTTCACCCACAGCTCCACAGCCTCAAGAGAGTACTCTTTCACAACGACAATGCTGTTGCACCACTACAACCAAAGTATCGCGGTCCTTACCCGATTTTGCTCAGACAACCAAAATACTTCATTATTATGCAAGGCGCTACACCGACATCAGTAAGCATAGACAGGTTGAAACCGTTTATCGAACCGCCTGATCTTGAGAACGTTCAACCTTCTAGACACGTCTCAGGCTCCGTCTGCCCACAATCTCAATAGCCTGCTTTGTATAACGCGTAATTGATATTTTTTAACATTAACATTACGTATCAAAATTTTTTAACCTTATGTTATTTTTCGCATTTGTCTCACGTGGCATAACCAGCCGTTCTTAGCTAACAATTATGTAGCATTTTTGAACAGTTCTTTGGTATTATGCCATCTCTGAGGCAATGTTCGTGTACATATTTTTATGCAGTTACCTTTGATTTTAATGTATATATTTTTACATTATGATGTATTTCTCACACATGACATCTCACTGCCTATTTTGGTATGACCAGCTACTTAGAGCTAACACTTTCGTGTAGCAACACTAAGTAGTGATCAGCTTCATATCATGGTACAGGCCACTTTCAATGCATATCTCAACTTCATCAATTGCACAAAGACCACTCTACAAATATCATGACCACAACATCGAGCACACACTAGCTCCTTTGTTCGTATACAAACGCATGGACGACGATCCAGCTTGCCTAGGTTTTTATTTTAAACCTGGCAACTTCAGAGGCGATTTACCTCGAAATCTTCACGCTGCAGCTGTCAAATCTTACACTGCTTTATTTTGCCTCATGCAGTATGACCGACCACTAGAGCTAACAATTTGTGCAGCATTTCCTTGTGACACCAATCTTGTTGCTGTACAACCAGCGAGACGAACCAATTAATACAGAACTTCAACGAAGTTTCCACATCGAGATTACAATGAAACAACAGAAGGAACCACAGCCCGAGTCAACCCAAGACTCTAGGACATCTTTTGGAATAGAATAGAATAGAATATCTTTATTTGGATTCAAACCACACATGTTCCATCAAATAATAAAATTAGAAAATGTACAATATAAAAAGATATCACATCACATATATATGTGCAATTAGTTGTACTGTACAATTTATCAGCATCAGAAAGTTCAGCTGTAAAGAGTGATAGATTCTTCATCAAAATTAGAAAAATTTAAGATATAATTCGAGTATAACAGTTTGTAAGAAAAAAGGTAACCATGACTAATAATTGATTGTATGCATTGTTGATTAACAAGATGATATAATGCATAACATTTCAGTTTTAATAATACAAAATTTGAAGATAGAATCTCGAGAAATTATGTTGCTGAAACACAATTAATCCTGTCTTTTATTTAACCATGAGAAAGTATTATCATAATCAAAATTAAAAATATCAGCAGGATTGAACACTTTTTCTAGTTCGGTAGATAAAAATTTAAAAGACATTTTAGTTGGAGGCCCCTTTGGCAATTGATTGTAAATTTTGTAAATTTTTGAAAAAAAGTGTAGCTTGCTCGCAACATTCCCACCATTGGTGGGTTGACTTGAATAGAATAGAAAAACATTATTTGGATTCAAACCTTACATGTTCCATCAAACAATAAAAATAGAAAATGTGCAATATAAAAACATATCACATCACATAAATATGTGCAATTAGTTGTACTGTACAATTTATCAGCATCAGAGAGTTCGTTTAAAAAGAGTGATAGATTCATCATCAAAAATAGAAAATTTTAATGTATTATTCGAGTGTAACTTTATGCAAAAAAGGGAACCATGACTAATAATTGATTGTATGTATTGTGGATTAACATGATATGTAATGCATAAAGTTTCAGTTTTAATAGTACAAAACTTGAAGATAGAATCTCGAGAAGTTATACTGCTGAAAAACAATTAATCCTGTCTTTTATTTAACCACGAGAAAGTATTATCATAATCAAAATAAAAAATATAAGCAGGATTGAACACTTTTTCTAGTTCGGTAGATAAAAATTTAAGAGACATTTTAGATGGAGGCGTTTCTCTAAGCCCCTTTGGAAATTGATTGTAAATTTTGAAAATTTTTGGAAAAGAGAATAGCTTGCTTGCAACATTCCCCACCAATGGTGGAGATATTGCAAAATGACCAGATCTAGTTCCAATTTTATGACTCTTTCTTATTGGATTCATATAGGCACCAGTCCACTGGTTCAAATGGAAAACTATTATGCAATAGCACATCCTCCGAAACCATAAAGGATGCTGTGATACTAACTATAATCTAGTGGCATATATAGTGCAGGAGATAGGACTTATTTGTTTCACAACTTTTCTTTGTACAGCTACTTAAACAGTCCGTTTTGTTCTCAGTGCTGTCCTTCTTGTTGTGGATTTGACCGCATTTTTCTTGTGCGGGACAATTGATAGCACTCATAGGTCCATTTTCAGATGATGCAATTTTTGGCCTCAATTGATGGGTTCTCAATTGTCCCTTCTTCTTTAAGCCATCAATTAGCTGATTGTCTGAAAATGACGTTGGAACAAGATTTTCCAATGTTCTTTGACCTAATTTTTGAACCCGAATTTCCAGGTTCATCTTCAGGGTCGACACAATACGCACAGGAGTAAAACACAACTTGTGTAAAACATCATTAATCTCAGCATCATGAAAATAAATATAATTGAAATCGGTTCTGTTACCTATTTTAGAGCTCTCGTCTTTTTATTGTTTTGTAGGGGTCGTTTTCGCTCTTGCTATCTCGTTCCTGATTTTGTACCCCTACTACTTATCAATGGTTGCTATTATTACTACCCGAGCATTCAATCAGTCTGTTCCTTTTCGGATGGTTAATATTAGAAGGCCGAAGAAAGGTCTCATGTATATATTACACCAATGTAGCACATAAATATAATTCACTGTTAATCTGAATTGAAGGAGTTGGATGGTAATAATACATATTTTTTAATGTAAAATTATATCTTAAACACTATTCTCAGTTAGTCAAAATTGAATATATGTTTGTCAGCTGTAAAATTGGTTTTTATGCAAAAATATGATTTAAATGTCATTCACACTTAAGCTAAATTGTCCGTCCTCTAGACGGCAAAAATAAAAGTGATTTTAGTTTATCATAGAAAATTGTTTTATGCTCAATCAGTTATTCGCGTACAAAGGTCTGAATTGCTCAACATTTATACCATCGATTTAAAACAAATGATACATGGAAAAAGTCATCGTTAAAGGTTATCCCTATAAAAAGAATGTAAATCGTTTAAGGACTTCAATGACACAACTCACAAGTGTTAAGATCACCGTTTGTAACGATTCTATCTCAGTACATGATATTAATATATTGTTCTCTGAAGTTCGGATAATCCAAATCGTTAAACTAATAGGAATAAGTTCACTATGACCAATAATCCACCGCGTGTTTTTTTTTCGTTCCCAGCGCGGTTCTGTTCTTTTTATAAAAACACTATTAATTACACATAAAATTTCAGTTTAAGAAATATCGGTTAAAACTGCTTGAGACTAGAAAGGATTGTTCCTAAAATCACAGCTAAGGGAAATATTGTTTAAGGACAGAGTTAGAATATTTGACCTTAAAGAGCACAGCGTTTGTAAAAATTGATCTTCGTTGGGTTGTAACACGGAGCCGCGTGTTACATACACCCCCCCGACAATGAAAATTCGTACACCATGAAGGGGGCTAACCTTCCAGGAAGTGTTATTGCTCTGCCGTACCGTGTAATGACTGATTTTGGCTCTGATAACACTGATTCTGGTTCTTCTATATCTCGCGGCGGCGTGACGGCTTCAGTTGGCTCGGTTGTTGATGGGACGTCGGGCGTCAATCCTATGTTAGCAAGACTGTCTGGGGGTGGCGTTCTCGTTTCTTCACCGCCTGATAGGTCTACATCGCGAAACAGCGGGTCATCTGGATCAACGTCGGCTGGGATAGTCTGTGCTTGGAGACCGCTTCAGCTTTGCCATTAATCTCCAGAATGATGTAATTCTGACGTCGATCTAACACAAGATAAGGACCGCGCTTCGGTTTGGCTAAAATCCTGTTATCCATATCGTTATTGATGAAGAACCATTTGCAGCTATCAAAATCTTTGCGTTTATAGATTGGGCCATGTTGCTGACGTGTGGGACAGATCGGCCGATTCTGAGCGTTATACTGTAGAAAACTGCGAAGTGGAAACAGAAATGTCGGATCGTTCATCGTTAATGCAGTTTCAGAGCGTGATCGGACTAGTTCGCCAGGAAGCCGTAGACATTCGCCAAATACCATTTCAGCGGAGCTACATTTGATCGGCTCACGAGGTCTTGTACGCATTGATAGGAGTACTTTCGGTAGAGCCGCAAGCCAATTTTCTTCTGGGCTAGCCTTGAGCGCCGCTTTCAGTTCTCGGTGTGGTCTTTCAACGAAACCATTTGCTCTCGAGTTGCGAGCCGCGGTCACGGAGTGTTTGACACCGTAGTATTGCAGTAGGGCTGTGAACTCCTCTCCGAGAAATTGTACGCCACGATCGGTTGTCACTTCAGCTGGAGCACCGAACCGAGCAAACCAATTGAGCTCTAGAGCATAACTGACAGTTTCTTGTTTCATGTCTGGAAGTGGTATGGCCTCATACCATCGAGTGGTGCGGTCCCGTATTGACAGTAGTTATAGCATGTTGTTCACGGCAGGTAAGGTTACCAGATCAACGTGTATGTGTGTAAATCGGACTTTGGGCACTTGAATGCCTTGTGGCGCCGTTTTGGTGTGTCTCGTCACTTTGCATTTCTGACATTCTAGACATTGTTTTGACCACATCTTGATATCTCGTCGCATGCCAGGCCAAAAATACGTTCTGGATATAATTTCTACTGATGCTTCGCCAGATGGGTGGCTCAATGAATGGTAGACTTCGAAGATCTTGTGACGGAGTTTTTCAGGTATAAACGGCCGAGGGCCCACGTCAGTTATTTCGCACTGCAGTAGGGTTCCGTCGTAATCAAGTGATTTCAGTCGATTGACATCAAATGTCCGAAGTGATATATCATCTTGCTGAGCTGCTTGCAATTCCTGAATGCTTATAGGTGAAGGATACAGTATTGAGGCACAAAGATCTGCCGGACGGCTTAGGGAGTCTGCGACCACATTTTCTGATCCTTTAACATGGGTGACTTCATAATCATACTCGTGTATTCGTGTAAGTTGCGAGTTGACACGTCGTGAATATAAATATTCTTTCTTTCCTCTCAGCATCGGAAGTAGCGGAAGATGGTCAGTGTAGATCTTGAACTTTCGGCCATCCAGATAGGTATGGAAGTGTAGGATCGACCGGTAGATTGCAAGTAATTCTTTTCCTAACATATCATATCGCGTCTCGCAAGGTTGTAGTTTTTGCGAATAGAAAGCGATAGGCTGGTGTATTCCATTGATGGATTGTTGAAGTACTGTGCCTATGGCAACGTCGGATTCGTCCGTTATCAATTCAAAAGGTTGAGACCAATCCGGGGAATGTAATATGGTCGCTTTGCATAGGGCCCTTTTGGCATCCTCGTAAGCCTGCATGTCGTCCACGTTGAGCTGAATCGGTTGTGATTTCTTGACGGAACGGCTTTCTGGCACGAGATATTTGTGAAGAGGTGCCAGAATCTTGGCAAGGCAGGGTACAAATCAAGAATAGTAGTTCATCTTGCCCAAGAATCGTCGTAATGCCCGAACGGTGGTTGGAGGCTGTAGATCTTGAATAGCACGAACCTTAGTAGGTACAGGTGTCATGCCTTCTTCGGAAATTTGATGACCAAGGAATTCAATTGATTTCTGTGCAAAGACGCATTTATTGTCATGAAGTCTGAGGCCATAGTCTTCTAGACGTGTGAGCAGGATCTCAATATATTGTATATGATCGGTCATTGAGTTGGAGAATACCAGGATGTCGTCTAGATATGGAATTACAAATGGTAGACCATCTAGTATTTCGTCCATAACGCGTTGGAATGTTTGCGAGGCATTTTTGAGACCGAATGGCATATAGTGATATTCGTGCGTGCCACCTCCGGTGAATCTGAGTGCAGTATATGCTACTGAGTCTTTGTCCATCGGTACTTGATAGTATGCTTTTACTAAGTCAAGTTTCGAATACACAGCATGACCGATAGCAGATCGGCCGGATTTGGCAGGATGTACGAATCAGACTGTGTGCAAGAATTGAGAATACGATAATCCCCGCACACTCTGAATGTCTCTGATTCACTCTTTGGTACTACTACCACAGGCGACACAAAAGGTGAGCTGGATCGTGTACAGATGCCTTGTTGACGTAGTGTGACGAATTCTTGCTCGGCAGCCTTATGTTTGTGTGGTGCCAATGGACGTGCTCGTGGAGGATGAGGAAGTGTTTTCGACAGGATGATACGGTGGGCTGTGATAGCCCGCTTCCTCTTGAGGTCGGGCATGAAGGAAATAGGTTTGAAAATTTCTTCATGACGTTTCAGAACCTCGTCCAGTTGTGGTACATGTGGAACTGAAGGAATAAGCTGTATGGATGCGACTGCTTCGGCGCGAGTCGTATGTTTTAACGCTGATGTAAGCAACTGATTGTCTGCAGTGCGTATCTCTCGTGTTCTTGGACGAATGGTCAGGTCAAAGTGTTCGAGAAAATCACGTCCAATGATGTTCCGTGTCGTTTTGGCGATGATGAACGGATAACTGAAACATCTTTTTGAGTTGGAGAACGAGATAGTGTGTACTCGTACCCCAAACGTCGCTATGTTGGAACCATTGGCGCATGTCAGACTGCTGGTGTCGACTGGGTGGGTGGGTTCGAAGTAATTGTGACGTAGTAAGCTCACATCTGATCCAGTGTCTATGAGAAATAATTCGCCAGAGGTTGCGTCACGGATGAGAAAAGATGTTGATAGTGGCAACTGACCACGAGACTGGTTGCTGACATTTGGGCGTTTGAAGCATGACTTGACTGGAGCCGTCGCTGTAAATACAATAGTTTGATTGCACTCTACTGCGAAAGCAACGTGCTTCGAGCCATCAGACGTGGAGCGGCCAACAATCTTGGGGTGATCAGCTTCTACTGCCGCCGCGGAGGCTGACCCCACCAGTTTTCCGAGCCTTCTATGGGCGTATCCTGCTGAATTGCTGAGGTTGACCGCGCCCATCTAAACGTCGCGTCTGTGCGCGGGAAGGTGCAGCCGTTTCCGAGACAGTAACGTGTGGAGTGGCCATAGCTGCGATGATTCGGACACCACTCCGCTGGTAACTGTGGCACTGTGGTTCGGTCTCTTGACGTCGACCTCCTGGCGCTATTCCGGGTCGGTGGACGACGGTGGTCACGCCTGCTCTGGTCGCGTCTGTTTTGAATGGCATCGACTGAGGCCAAATTTGGCCTTATGGTGAGGTTCTCGAGCAGGCTGATGAGGCGTTCATTCGTGACATTTGTTCCGGCTGATGATGTGGTGGGTTGTGGTTCGAACATTCTTGGGGTGATGTGGACTTTCTCTTGGGCCGGTAGGCTGTGGTGGTGTTTCTTCCACCACTTGTCTAGACGCGCCGGCAGAACGTCATCTTGTACTTCGAGGGATTCGCGCAAGAACGTGGCCATCTCTTGTAGTGCCGGTGGGAGATTCTGTATGAACTGTCGCATTACGACTTCCTTGGGCAGTTTGAATTCTAAGGCTTTGTGCTCCATTTCCCTAAATAGCTCAGAATGCGTGCGGCTACCTAGGGACATCTGGCTCATTAATTCTGTAAGCCTGTCTTCTCGATCTGGTGTCAAAAGTTGCTTGACGGCGCGTTGCAGGCTCTGCCATGGCTGTGCACATGTGCCCTCAGTGTATTGATGCAGTATATATTTGAGTCCGCGTCTGAAAGACATTGGGATCGTCTCCCAAGCCCTCAGAAATATTGAGCCCTCGTCTGTTATATTGGACACCTTGGCCAGTAAAGTGACATCGTCAACCCACGCATCAAGGTATTCTGGATCAAATTGACATATTTTATACTGTGTCCATGTGGTGATGCGGTTTGTTGCTGGGCTCACCATCGGGCTTCCTGTATTTCCTGAACTGGCCCTCATCTTAAGTGTATGAGTGTTGTCGAGAACTGATGGCAGTGTAACATCGTCCTCACCCGCCATCGTGCAGCTGTCTTCAAGCATTGTAATCCCGAGAGGGTGTTTTTCTGTGATATGTGTCTTAGAGTTAACTTATCTTGTAGTAGTCATCCAAATTGCTTGAATTTCTTAACTCTAGATATTTGTTAATTCTTTGCTGGCTGTGAGTTCGACGAACCAGGGCACCATAATGTAGGGGTACTTTTCGCTGTTGCTATCTCGTTCCTGATTTTGTACCCCTACTACTTATCAATCGTTGCTATTATTAGTACCCGAGCATTCAATCAGTCTGTTCCTTTTCAGATGGTTAATATTAGAAGGCCGAAGAAAGGTTTCATGTATATATTACAAACAATGTAGCACATAAATATAATTCACTGTTAATCTGAATCGAAGGAGTTGGATGGTAATAATACAGATTTTTTAATGTAAAATTATATCTTAAACACTATTCTCAGTTAGTCAAAATTGAATATATGTTTGTCAGCTGTAAAAATGGTTTTTATGCAAAAATATTATTTAAATGTCATTCACACTTAAGCTAAATTG